>WSXT02147910.1:0-10341 GCA_011762715.2 Neuroterus valhalla
ACTATTATTTCATGTTTCAAATCAACTTTATCCAAAATCGTTGGATAGAGCTAGCTTTAGCCGGCTAAACCTAGTATGAGCCAGATTTCGGACTTTAGCCGTAACATATATATATATAATGTGTAATCGCTTGGAGCAAAACGGTGAACAGAAATAATACGAAACAATCCACTAGAACATGAATCTTTTGTCATAAATCATCAACGTGAAATTACTGTTATCAAACTTAATTGTCTGGATTTCAGGTATCTTCAAATTTACTGTATTCTGTTTTCCTGGTGAGACGCATGGTTTCTATCTAGGTTATAAACGTTTTAATCAAGAAATGAAAGTTATCTTACAACCTATTTTAATTGTACAAAATATGGGGAAGAATTTTGAAAAGAATTTTTTTTCTTTGAACTAATAAATTCTTTTATGAGAATGTTCTGATGTGAACTTTAGTTTCTACTCCGATTGCATTTGATAACAACGGAGAAAAAAATACTTTATAGGGTATAGCCGGATAACATGGTCAAAACTGCCCCTGCGGCATACGGAAAACTGATTACACTATCTTGTTCCTTGTCAAAAACCATCCAAAAAAACCAATTTCCAGAACCTATAAGTAAAAATGCCGAACGACTCAACGCTAGAAAAAATAAATATTATTTTTTGGCACTCAAAAAATATATGTGAATTTTCTCAGATTTAAAAAAATGGTGGAACGCACCCAAAAAAAATAAAAACCTCATTTCTAATATTTTTTACCATAATCAAGATTCCAGAATCGGACTAGCTACATTTTGCTACGTGCAAACACCTTTTTTGTTACATTGTGCAATTTCAAGAAGAACAACATAGTTTGCACCACCATTGAACATTTTTTCTGGCAGTGAAATGCGCCAAACTTCGGTAAAAACTAGAATTTTTCGGAATTTTGACCGTCTATGAATCTCTACATACTTTAAAACATCTTTCCGTTATTCTTTTATCTACTTTCATTTTATTTGGCTCATATTTTTCATTTTGTATGCGGAAAATGAAGTTTCTTTCCGTCGAATTATTTTCTTATCTGTAAAACGTTAAAAATCAGGTAGGTACCTTTTTTCGGTGTTCCGACTACGTTCAAGTCCCTCACACTTTCCAGAGCGGATTTCTGATGTTTCAAATACTTTTATGCCTTGATTCTACAATATAGCTTTTATCAAATAAATTCTGTTTATATAACCTATAAAAGTCAAGATATCGATCATGCTTTACGAGTTTGGATGACATAAGTCAACTTCACAAGTTTTCAAAATCTGCCATTTCATTTTTCTGAACGTTCCAATAAACTAAACTTCTTTCTAGAGTCTTCCTAAACCAGAAATGACATGCATTCATTATTTGAGTCTTAGTTGAAACAATATTTGTAGGTAAAATAGAATTGCGGAAAAATATTTCGTTCATTCAAACTTCCAAAGTTATAGGACATGTTTTTTATATTTTTGCAGGAATGTTCAGTTTTTATGCAGGATCATTCAGAAATAGTCCAGTTTCAAGATTTCTAATTCTGTAATTTTTTAAAATCGACAAAATCTCACATAGTTGATTTAAGCAGTTAAATTAAACGTATCCAAATCAGATCAACCTTTCCTTTTGGTAGCGTTATTATGAAATTGTTTTCAACGTCTATGAAGTAGGATAAGAGAGATTAGGCGTTTAAATAAATTACGCGACGTTGCGTTTTGGAGTTTCACAATATAACCTTCGCGCATTTTTTAAGCGTCTGACATTTGTAGAATTATATATGAGTGATTAGAAGTGGCCTGTTTCAAACAATGAGATTTATATATCCGACATAATTTCCAGACCGGCTAAAATATATATTTTGTTAATTGAGGGTTACCCAATTGAGTACGAAAATTTCATTCTTGAAGATCGAGGAACATATTTGTGATGGATATTAATTTTGCACGTTGCTGGATGCCGCGTAATAGGACATGCGACTACTATTAAATTATTTTCGGAAATCATACTACGATATTTGTTGAAATTTTGAAAATATCTGAAAACATGAGAAAAATGATTATTTTATTAACATAGAAATTTAAGCTTGCACCATGAATACCTGGAATAACTTTTTTTGATTTATAACCATAAATAGCAATACAGTTTGACTAGATGGATAAAAATGTTATGTTTTCCAGTTTGATATGAATTATATCGGTAAATCTCGAATATCTATTCAATTTTGAACATTCTCATTCTGAATGAGGAGGTATTAGTTTTATGTGAAAATTTAATTTCGCGGATTCAATGAAATCTCTACGTCTTGAGACTCCCTTTGTAAAAAAATGCTTTTTACGAAGATGTCTTTTTCTATCAAGTAGTCCGTTGTCTGTAGTCTGTAGCATGTAGTCAGAAGTCCGTAGTCTGTATTCGTATTTCTTAGTCTGTAGACCGTAGTCTGTAGTCTATAGTCCGTAGTCTGTAGTCTGTAGACCGTATTTTGTAGACCGTAGTCTGTAGACCGTAGTCTGTAGTCTGCAGTCCGTAGTCTGCAGTTCGCAGTCTGTGCGCCGTAGTCTGTAGTCTATAGTCTCAAGTTTGCAGAATGCAGTCCATAGTCTGCAGTCTGGAGTCTGCAGTCCGTAGTCTGTAGACCGTAGTCTGCAGTCCGTAGTCTGTAGTCCGTAGTTCGTAGTCTGTAGACCTTAGTCCGTAGTCTGTAGTCTGTAGTCCGTTGTCTGTAGTATGTAGTCTGTAGTCTGTAGTTCATAGTCTGTAGATGGTAGTCTGTAGTCTGCAAACTGTAATCCGTTGTCTGTAGCCTGTAATCTGTAGTTCGTAGTCTGTAGACCGTAGTCTGTAGTCCGTATTCTGTAGTCTGCAGTATGTAGTCTGTAGTTCGTAGTCTGTAGACCGTAGTCTGTAATCTGTAGTCCGTAGTCCGTAGTCTGTAGTTCAAAGTCTGTAGACGTTAGTCTTTAGTCTGTTATCTGTAGTTTGTAGTCTGTAGTCTGTAGATGGTATTCTGTAGACGGTTGTCTGTAGTCTGCAATCTGTAGTCTGTAGTCCGTAGTCTGTAATATGTAGTCCGTAGTCTGTAGTCTGTAGTCTGTAGTCTTTAGCCTGTAGTTCGTAGTCTGTAGACCGTAGGCTGTAATCTGTAGTTCGTAGTCTGTAGTCTGTAGCTCGTTGTCTGTTTACGTTAGTCTGTAGTCTGTAATCTGCAGTTTGTAGTTCGTGGTCTGTAGTCTGTAGTTCGTAGTCTGTAGACGGTAGTCTGTAGTCTGCAATCTGTAGTCTGTAGTTCGTAGTCTGTAGACTTTAGTCTGCAGTCTGTAATCTGTGGTTCGTAGTCTGTAGTCCGTAGTCTGTAGTTCGTAGTCTATAGACGGTATTCTGTAGTCTGCAATCTGTAGTCCCTAGGCCGTAGTCTGTAATATGTAGTCCGTAGTCTGTAGTCTGTAGTCTTTGGCCTGTAGTTCGTAGGCTGTAGACCGTAGGCTGTAATCTGTAGTTCGTAGTCTGTAGCCTGTAGTCTGTAGTTCGTAGTCTGTTGACGTTAGTCTGCAGTCTGTAATCTGTAGTTTGTAGTTCGTAGGCTTTAGTCTGTAGTTCGTAGTCTTTAATCTGTAGTTTGTGGTCTGTAGTCTGTAGTATAAAGTCTGTAGTTTGTAGTCTGTTGACCGTAGTCCACAGTCTGTAATCTGTAGCCTGTAGTCTGTAGTTCGTAGTCTGTAGACGTTAGTCTGCAGTCTGTAATTTGTAGTTTGTAGTCTGTAGTTTGTAGTCTGTAGATCGTAGTCTGTAGTCTGTAATCTGTAGTCCGTAGTCTGTCGTCTGTAATCTATGTACTTGATAAATTTCGAAAGAATGATCATATTGGGTTGTGCTTTGGCATAATTTTCCACAGCCGCAAAATAAAGGACGTGTTCGTTAACAACCGATTTTCGACAAATGGTTCTGGTTTTATCCATCGAAAGCACTTCTTGAAAAACCAAGAAGCACGTTGCCGCTCAAACTATGCAAGGTAAAAAAAAATATTGACGGCCAAAATTATTTATTTTGGAAAGATCTAAAAACTTTTTAGAGTTAACTTGATAACGCACTTGCAAAATTGAACATTCCATTTTCCAGGCAAACAATGAGAGACCAGAAGAAATATTGAAAAGAAAAATTGTTTATCTTGGAAAGGCCTTAAGGTTTTATCTGAATTATTTTCCATTAGGAAGTGTATTTTCTGTTTTAATAGTGACAACGCTTTTGAAACAATGCAAAATTCAACTTGCTAACTGAAGTATGCGAGATGTAAATATGGGTGGCGAGTATTGTAATGATGATGTGTTCCTTAAGGCCAGTAGAGCCTTGAGTAAACTTCATTTATGAAAAATGTTTTTCAAAAATAAAAATAAATGCAATTGTCCTCATAGAAGTAGGAATTTTCAGCAGTTTTGAAATATTTGAAACTCTGTGTATGCATTACACTATAAACTGATTCAAGCACGTGTAAAGCCGTGCGCGAAGCGCGAGATCTGAATGACTCGCGCCTTAGGCGGGCTCAAGGTTGCGAACGAAGCGAGCCGCGCGCGTGACGCGCCACTAGAATGTGCCCGCGCGGCGGAGAGATTTTTTCATATTATTTAGTAATTCTTCATTTTGAATTCGCAATATGCGACAGGTGCAGGAGAAGATATTCTGCTTACTTTTGAATGCATACGATTTAAACAATGTGGTATAAAATTTCAAAACTTCAATACTTTGTTATAATAAGATGTTTATGATTAGTAGACCTCTACTAATTTATACAGAAAGGATGATTTAACGACATTTTTTAACCAAAAACGAACCAGGGAGTGATCAGAAATTTTTTTCTCTGAGATTCGATCGTAATACTGAAATATTTATATTCATAAACTTCAATATCGATTAGAAAATTATTGAGCGACATGCGGGCATATCAGAATTTTCAGTAACTCATACGGTATTCACAAAATATTGTGAACTTTAAAAGCTATGATAGCAGTTTTTCGAACATCATCCCGACAGTAAGCAAGAAAGGTCCGTTCGGGAATGATTTTTGGGTCGTCACCTAGACCATTAAAAATAAGATGAGGGAAAACTCAAAATGCAGTACAGAGTAAGCAGGTTTCACGAATCAAACGAAAACTAAACGTCTTGTTAAAAATGGTCTATAGTATAGTTCGACGTCTTATCCAAATGGACAATTTAAAAAATTATCTTCCTTTTTATTTCGCATGTTATTCCTGTAAAATAGACAATTTTAATGATTGAATCATTTTTCACGATTGACAAAGAAACTTTGAATCATAGAACAAAATGATCTCAACGGAGATTTTAGATCTTCATGGGATCGAACATTTTTTTAATAATGTCTTCACCGTTCATTGCATAGTTTCACCAAGAAATTGAATATTTGACTTTTCAAATATCAATTCCTTCGCAAGAAACAGGAACTGTTATTCAAAAATTCCTGGTTGAAGAAATCGATTATCCTTTTTAGGACTTAAAACATGTGCCAGAGCTCAATACTATCTGAAAATTCTCCCGAAGTTATTGTGCTGAAAAATAACAGACTATAGAATACAACCTACAAACTATGTATTTCAGGCAGACAGACACGCGTGTAAAAATCGTTTTTATTCTGATTCACGATTCAAAAAACATGCAGATTTCATGACAACTGACGTAGATAAGTTAACTATAAAACTGATATCTAAATGAGACTGTGGAGAGAAAAACATTACTTTGAATTCGGAGGATTGAAACCAATAGGCCACATTCTATTGCCAATGCTCTAATTTTTTCTGCCAATGTAAAATTTAGTGTGGCGAGATTACGATCAAGCATATCTTCCTAATCTTCAGGAACCTATAACGCTAGCATCAAAGGCAGCGAATTTTCATACATGAGATTTTTTCTTATAGAATGTAGAGCATTATTTGAGTTTTTAATCCAACTGCCGTTACCATGAAATCTTCAACACCTACAGTGATTTGTAATATTTCTGAAGGCTCTATAGATACTATATCTACAGCAAATCAGACAAATTTCAAGGTCTGAAAAGCAAGAGTTCCCCTTCTACTATACTCATTCGAGTAGAATAAATAAGGTATTGTTATCGGTAAGAAGTCATGAGAGTTAGTACTTATAGCAGCCATTCATAAACATACTGCTTATACGTAATACAAAAAGAAGTTTATGTGCCCCTATAATTGTACCTGTTCATTTAAAAATGAAGATTGTTACCGGTGACTTTCTGCTTACAATCCTGGGATTCATTTATTTTTTGAGTAAGTCGAACACTCATTTTATTTTTTTCATGAAGTGTCTCGTCGTCCCGAATTTCGCGTCGACTAGCTATTCTTTGCGTTTGATTAGTTATCCCGAAAATAATGTATTTAATATAAATTTTACTCCTTCCTGGTGGAAAAAAATTAGGCAAATCGCTTGTTTTTGTTATTCTCAGTATTTTTATCTTTGCTCAATTGTCCTTCAACGTTTGGAGACCAGTTTCAATGCTTCATATGCTTGATTATTTAATGTATAGTTTGCTCAATTACTTCAATTTTTCGGCAATTTTAAAAAACTTGCAAAGGATCTGGCGCACGTATACGCAATACCTTCTGATTGGTTGGCTGCTCCTCTCTTCCACCGGAATGCGTCAAAAATCTGTTGCGAACTGAATCCCAGGAATCTTGCGATTCTAGGAATTCAGAATTGCTATTTAGAAACAAAGTTAAAAAATACTACTGTTATAAAACATTTTGGTGTCAACTATATACAAGTACTTTGAGATGATGACCAATCTAGTTTTAAAAGTAAAATCGTTGACTGCAAAAGTAGGGCTTGAATTTACGATTCTCGATTTCCGAGACAAAACTGGCCGCTTTGTCCCAAGGAACATGTGGAATCGGGATTTTGAAAAGTCTTCCCAAAGTGAAGCGGTGTTCGTCATAATATGGTATTCAACAATACATTAAATTCAGTTTGAAATGCCTAAACTAATTGCTTGACTGGTATAAATGTTGCATTTAAAAAAAAAAAATCAATTTTTAAATAGTTGAATTTTCTACCAAAGAAAAAAAAACGGAAATTTAACTAAGTTATTTAGTTTTGGATTAAGAAAGACTGATTTCAATAAAAACTGTCAAAATTGATTATGCAACAGGAGAAAACATTTATTTTCAATGAAAAACAGTTGATTTGAACGAAAAAGACAGAATTTCCAACGTAACAGTTGAAACCTTAACCGAAACAGATTATTTTATAACCAAAAAGTTGGATTTTGAGGCAACAAAGACAAATGTTGAACAATTTAAGTTTTCAACCGAAAAAAGAGAATGTTCGCCTAAACCGTTCAATTTCAAAGGAATAAAGATGAATTGCTGAACCAAAAAGACACATTTCAAATTGATCAATCAAATTTCGGACTTGGTTTGCAGAATTTTGAACCCAAAAGGATCATTTTTTAACAAGACAATTAAATTGATTATAGATTTGATGCTTTCACAATGATCTATTATGATAAAATAAGGTATTTCGGGTTTCGATCGTGTACAAAAAACTACAAAATTTTCCGACGTTTTGCGAACGTTGCGAACTCCCCGTTTCTACGGGGAGAATTTTCTTACTAAAACTAACAAGTTTAGTAAGCTCAGGTCTTCTCAAGGTAAGCTACTATCATCGTTAGCTTTTTTAGAACGATGCAGGGACAACAACATCGTCCCAAAATTCTTACAATAAAAAACCATCTTGAAACATCTGAGTAAAAATCTATTCTACATAAAACAAGTTTGCTTCTCTTGAAGGAAAGGATTCATAACATCAAATTCACTATACACACTAACTCCATGAAACTATTAGAACTTCACCTTCTCCTATCTAAAATTCTCAGATCTGGCATTTGGTCCACATTGGACCGCATAACTTTCGACCAACCCAAACAGATTAAAAATTTCTATACCAAAAAACAAAAGACAAAATTTGACAAATCGCTACCAGCATTGCAAACACCACTAACAAATACTGTTAAAAATATTTCTAATCAACCTCTGAGTAACGAAATGGTTTTAGTTCTATCAAAAGGACATAACTTTGCTGTGACGCCTTCTGCGATCCAAAAAGGAGAAATCATAAGTAATTTAGAGTCAATAATATACAACCTTCTACCTGAAAAAGCATATTACATTAGACAGAGGACGGCCAACATCCTACGCCAAACACGACTCTCCTCCTCAAATTTGACTAGAAAAGAGAAAACAGCAATCAAAGAACTAAATCAAAACAAAAACATCATAGTATTACCCGCAGATAAAGGCAACACTACAGTCATATCAAACAAAGAAGATTACAACAACAAAATTAAAAACCTTTTAAATGACGACATTTACAGAAAAGTGAAAGAAGACTCCACTTAAACAATAGTCAATAAAAGAAAAACCCTTCTGAAGAACTTTAAACTTAACAAAGATACAATAGTCAAGCTGATACCCACTAATCCTGTTCCTCCAAGACTTTACGGACTACCAAAAATTCACAAAAACAACATTCCGCTCAGACCGATCGTCAGCGCAATCAACTCACCAACCTACAACCTAGCACGCTTCCTCGCCAAAGAACTGAATCCTTTCACTGAGAATTCTATTACTCATGTTCAAAATTCCTCTGACTTCATCATAAAGATACAACAGATTCACATTCAACCTCAGGACATCCTTGTGAGTTTTGACGTAGTATCTCTCTTTACGAAAGTAACGGTCCCTAATACAATTAACATTATCAAATCCTTCGCAAACTTTCCCTCTGATCTTATACCCTTGATAAAACACTGTCTCAACAATACTTATTTTTCTTTCAATAACCAATTCTCCGAACAAACCTCGGGAGCAGCGATGGGATCCCCAATTTCACCTGTAATAGCTAACATCTTTATGGAACATTTCGAAACTAAAATCTTCAGCCAATCGAAGCTCATACCAGAACTGTGGTGCCGTTACGTTGATGATACATTTGTAATCTGGAAACATTGACTGGACGACCTGCACAAATTTTCCGAGTTCAACAATCAATTACATCCAAATATCCAGTTCACCATGGAAATTGAACAAAACGGAAAATTGCTCTTCTTGGACGTTCTAGTTTACAAAAGATCTGACAACAGGTTAGGACATAAAGTTTACAGAAAACCCACTCATACAAACAGATACCTCCACGCTTCCTCCCACCATCATCCATCCCAAAAACAGTCATCAACTCGCTCGTTCACAGAGCTGTCTCCATTACAGATAAAGATAACTTACAAAGAGAATTACAAAAAGGTAAACAAATCCTTCTGCAAAACCATTACACAAACAAACAAATTGATAGAGAAATCAGAAAATACACTAGAAAAAACAAGTCAACACAACCAACCAAAGAAAGAGAGAGGAAAGCCACCACCACCCTGCCCTGCATTCAAGGTATCACAGAACAAATAGGTAGAATTCTCAAAGAACACAACATCAAAACCATATTTAAACCGCCTGCAAAAATAGGGCAACTTCTCAACAATCCAAAAGACAAAAAAGCACGATTCAGTGATCCAGGAGTATATAAAATCCCGTGCTCCCGTGGCAAAGTCTATATTGGAGAATCCGGTAGAGCGGTGAGCCAACGCATAAAGAAACATGAGAGTAAAGTCAGGCTGAAACATTCAGGGATCAAAGTCATTCCCCTATTCCCCTTTTTTCCTACTTTTCCCCTTTTCCCCTTTTTTTCTCCAAATCCCCTTTTTTCACTAAATTCGAGAATTTCTGCCACTTTTCCCCTTTTTTCCCTAATTTTTTTGGGCTGCGATTAAGTTTTCTTATAATATACTTAAAAATGCGCGCGCCAATGTGTGAGCAGCTATGAGCATGCGTAGATAGCGATCTATAATTGATATTTTCTGAAGAACTTACCGTGGCTAGCCGCTGGCGAGGCTTCCCAAGCGTAGCAATGTGAAATTTCATGAATCTCTCAAAGTTTCCTCTGTTTTGAAACTTCTGATCCAGAGGAAACTTTGAAAGATTCGTGAAATTTCACGTGCCTACCCAAGTGTAATACGAAATTACAAATACGCATTCGACGGCATTTGGTTAGTGTAAAGTGTGAGAGTTCAAGAAACCAGAGATAGACATTGATCAACTATCCAATGAATGGAAAATACTGCAGCTTCATGAAGAAGTTAGGTTCTGCTTGTTGAAAGAAGAGAGGATAGATGATCATTGGGCTCAAATTTATATCGAGAAAAGACGGAAAGATATAAAAAAGTTAGAAAGTGATTTAGAATCTGCTGTAAAAATATATAAGGAAGCTACAAAAAATGCTGAA
>WSXT02147921.1:0-10341 GCA_011762715.2 Neuroterus valhalla
GGCGCGCTCAGACTTGCGAGCGAAGCGAGCCGCGCGCGCAGCGCGCCATGAGAATGTGCCCGCGCAGCGGGCAGATTTTTTTTGTTAGTTTTCGTGACCCAGGACCTAAAATATAAACTTTGGATTTTGTATTTAGGAAATTCGCGAATCTGAAATGTTAACATGCCACACTTTTCGATTTTTATTTCTGACTTGCGAAATGAAAAAAAAAGTAATTTATTAGGGGCCAAAAGCGATCCTGTCGATGGCCACCGTGAGAGGCTCATAGTGGAAATAATTTCAAATTAAAGGGTTGCTATGTGTGGGCCACAATAGGTCCTTATAAGGGTAATCCGACACGGGTTTATTCAATTTCCCTACTAATTTTAATTTTCATTTAAGAAAAAATAACTGAAAATCAAGGATCTAATTGAACTTTTCTATAACCCTGTCTTCGTGACATTGGATTTTCATTATCAGTATTAAAAACAAATGAGACTAATCAACTCTAAGTGATGAGCAAGTTACTTTTCAAAAGGAACTGCTTTAGTTATCGTTATCGATATTGATTGAAAATTGAACTTTTTGCATTCTCATTCCAAATAAGCTATTCGTTTTATGTGCTTTGGCACACTTTTCACGGGCTGGAAAAGAAAGGACAAGTTCGTTAACCAGCCATTTTGACCAATGGTTCTGATACAGTTTTCCAGCCAGACAACAAAAGACAAGAAAAAATATGCAATAGAAAAAATGTTTATCTTAAAAAGGTCTACAAGTTTTATATGAACTATTTTTTAATAAAACGTATATTTGAGAGCACAACTTATTATAAATGATATTTGAATTTACGTGCAAGTAAACGGAGAGGAGTAGACCGTAACCGTACCGTTACCTTGAACCTTTGCTGTCTGCAGAGTATCTGTTCGGCGCGAGACAGTAAAACGCAACGCAGTCATATTTATTTCCACGGCAGTAATGGTTGCGGTCTCGGCAGTAATAGTTTCTGTTTAGTCCGTAACCATCACTGGACGCGCAGTTTTTTGCTTTATCTACGCTGCGTATCTATTAAGTATTATTTTTTTAATTTCGTATTAAATGTTTATGTATGTAGTTGGCTTCAGGGTCAGGTGAATTGAAATCAATTAAATTGCTTCGAACGTTTCAGCACACAATGGTGGCCCTCATCAGTGAATTTTAATAAATCTGTAAAAATTACATAATTTCTTGTATGAACTTGGTGGTAAGTATCGCAGTTGTAAAATTATACATAAGTTTTCCAATTTTTGATTTGATTTTTTAAATTTATTTAACGATACTCACATGTGAATATTGTATTAGAATAATTAAAAACTCATTTCACAGGAACAGTTTTCTCATTAAACGCTGAAGGTTCAAAATAAATCAAAATAAGCTGAATATAAATATTAATTACTGAAAAATTAATTACTGATAAATAAAAATTCGGCTTCATTCGTCAATGGTTTTTTATGGGATCCTCGAGGGATTCCCTTAAGCAGGGCGATTTCAATTTTTGTTGATACATACATTTAGTAAAAAAAACAAAAAACGATACTCTTTATTACTTTTTCGGTAATAAGTTTCTTTAAAATATATATCAGTATTGCCAATTTATGTATTGATAGTATTGATAAAAAAATGTACAAACCTAAATAAAATAATGTACGAAACTAACCTAAAAATTCTTCAAGTTGGAACTCGAAAACGGAACGACGATCAGCTGATCATAGCACTAGTACTACTACGCTCGCCGGAGCGATTCGGGTATAAGCAGTAACTATTACTGTCAGCGAAGCAACAGTTACTGCAAAACGTTTTCAGGTGGCGCGCAGTAACTGTTACGGTGTGGCCGGAATAGTTCCGTCGCTGGCAGTAGCAGTCACGGTTTATCTGTAATCCCTTTTTCATTCGTAGCTGTTACGGTGAGCGCAGTAACAGTTACGGTGTAGACAGTAACTGCTTAGGTTTACTCCTCTTCGTGTATTACGCCGTTTGGCGATATCTATCCTCGAATTAGGATTTTTTTTGTGATGTAGGGCCAGGTACGAATCTTAGAAACCGTAGTAAAAATTCAGTTTTTGTTTAAAAAAAAAAAAGCTAGAGAGAAAATTTGCATTCCAGCGGCGTTTTTTAATACATTTGTATATCTGACCAAACACACCACGGCTAAAGGGAGGTCAGCATTTCTATGGAAGTTGTCAACCCTCTCCATCTTCGACACTAATGTAACGGAAAATCAAGCGGCTTCCAGAAAATTTAATTAAAGGTATTTCCTATCAAAAATGATGAAATTGTTCATGGTTGTGAATTCTTCTCTTACTCGTTTAAATCCATACTTTTTACGTCTTTTTGTATTTTCATGTGAGTTCGATTGAACTATTAACGTCAGATTTTATTATGTCAAAATAATCTTGACTTTCTCATCATCAAAACTGTTTAGCGTTTCTTTTCGTTTATCGAAGAATAAATAATCAAAGCCAGACCTCTATCGTTTAACGACCAATTTTATGTAATTATCAATATTCAATTATTGGCGAGAGAAAGGCAAGGGGTGAATATAGGAAAACGATAGAAAAGGAGAAGTTGAGAGCAAAGAGCGAAGGGGTCTAAAAATGTTCAGGTTACCGCCGGAAAAAGACAAGAACGGAGATGAGGATAGAGGACATATGGAAGGGGTTGATTTGAAAGAAATTAGAAAAATGATGATAGAGGTGGAGGAAATGCAAGAAAAGAGACAGAAGGAAGGGGGGGGGCTAAAACAGGGAATAAGACGGGAAATGTCGGAACTCAGGTGAAAAATGAAGAAATAGGAGAAAGTTAGGCAAAACTTGGAGAAGAGGATGCAGGATCTAGAGCAAAATCTAGAGAAGCGGGAGGAACTTGAGAAAGAGAGGAGGAGTTAGGAAGTATGGTAGGGAAAATACAATACGCAATCCAGAAAGTTGAAGGGGGAGAGATGGAGAAGGAGGATGGGAATGAGGAAAGGTTGAGATAAATAGAAAGGAGACTGGAACGAAGTGAGAGAGAGGAAAGAATTAACAATACAGTGATGAAAGGTATAAGATTGGAGGGTAGTGATTTGAAGGAAGGTGTACAAGAAGTGTTAGATAGGCTAAATGCGTAGGTACTAGTAAAAGAAGTAAAAAATATAGGAAGGAATGATGGAAGAAGGGACTCAATGGCGCTGGCGAAATTAAAAAATAGGGAAGATAAAAGGGAGGTTATGTTGAAGAAAAGGCACTTATATGAAAGTGAACAGAGAATAGAAGATTATTGGACACGGTCACAAAGGAATGTGCAGTATAAGTTAAGAAAATAGCAGAAGAGGAGAAAAAGAAAGAACGGGAAACGTGGGTTAAGTCTGGGAAAATAAGAATACGTGATATATGGTAGGATTGGGATGAAGAAGTAGGCAAGTTAGTAAAAAGTGCGGTGTCGGGGGACTCGAAGAGAAGGGAAGGAATAAGAAATAGTAGAAAGCAAAAAGAAAAGGAAGGAAGGGATGAATGGAAAATAGGTTTCTGGAATGTAGCCGGATTGGAGAGAAAAGATAGAGAATTTATGAGAAATTTAGAACAGTGGGAGATGGTAGTGATAAAAGAAACGTGGCTAGATAAAAAAGGATGTGAAAGAGTAAGGGGAAGTTTACAAAAAGTTATAGTTGGCTTATTCAAAATGCAAGAAGGAAGAATATGAAAGGCAGAGCAATGGGAGGAATGTTGATGGGAATAAGGAAGGCATATCTAGCAGAGAAGGATAGGAGGGTAATGAAGGAGGAAATTAAAGGATTATTAGTAGAAGGGATGAAGATGGGAGGAGAGAGATGGGAGATAGTGGGAGTGTATGTAAACGGAGATATGCAGGAGGAATCTGAGGAGATAAAAGAGCTGATGGAAGAGAATGATAAGGGGATCAAACTTGTGATAGGAGGAGATTTTAATACAAGAATAGGAGAGAAAGGGGAGAGGAGATGGGGAGAAGAGCGAAGGAGGAAATCCCAAGACAAGGTACTGAATGGGAAAGGGAAAAAAATGTTAAAGTGCTTAGAGGAAATGGGATGGTTTATCATTAACGGAAATATAGAGCAGGATGAGGAAGGTGAATATACACGTTGGAGAGGTGAAAAGGGAATGGTCATGGACTATTCGATAGTAGACGACGAGGTGACAGAGAAGGTCAAGGAACTAGAGGTAGGAGATTTTATAGATTCTGATCACTTTCCATCAATTTTGACGTGAGAGGATGATAAGAGTATCAAAGATACGGGTAAAAGGAAGTAAAGAGAAAAAACAGGAAGAGGGGATGGGGCAATAGAAGGGAAGAAGCAAATAAAAGAGAAGCTGAACGATGTAAAAAAGTGGAGATGAATATAGAAGGGAAAAGAGGAAATGTGCTGAGATATGTAATAAGAAAAAAGAGGAGGTGAACAGGAGGTTTGAAAAAGAGGCGGAGAAGGCTAGAACAGAAGAAGAGGTTTGGAGAGTAGTAAATGAAGAGAGAAAAAGGAAGAAACGGGTGAACCAACATATAGAGATAGTAGAATGGAAAAAGCATTTTATGGATCTGCTAGGAGAGGTAGATAATGAAGTGAGGACGTGCGGAAGAGAGGGGAGGGAAAGAAAAGAGGAAGAGGACATAAGAAGAGAAGCAATAACCAATGTTTTAGGAATAATGGAAGAGGGTAATGCTCCAGGTCTGGATGAAATTCCAAATGACGTATGAAAATATGGGGAGAATGAACTGACGGAATGGGCATGGTTAATGTGCAATAGGGTATGGAGAGGAGAGGGTTGGCCAGAGGTATGGAAAGGAGGGGTAGTGGTACCGATATTGAAAAAAGGCAAAGGAGGAGGTCAAGGATTATAGGGGAGGGGAAAGAAAAAAGTATGGTCTGGGAGATGGAAGAGAGTGAAGATAGAAGAAGTAAAGAAGTTTATATACTTGGAATAAACCTTGCAAGCAAATGGAGATCATAAGGCACACATAAAAGAAAGAATGAAAAAGCGACACAGGTGTAATAGAGCAGATATGCGGTATAGGAAAAAGAAGATTTGAGAAAGATTGGAAATAAGAAGAATGTGGTTGTTTGATACCCTGTTGTAGCTGGTTTTATGATATAGAGCAGAAATACGGAGATGGAAGGAAAGGGAAGAGATGGAAAGGTTACAGGAACGATATGTGAGATGGAATCTAGGAGTAGGTTGGAGGACACCTGGATATATGGTGAGAGAAGAAACGCGAAGGGATATATTAAGTATCAGAGCAGGGAAGAGGGCATGTAAATTTGAAGCAAAGCCAAGGGGGGAGGGGGAAGGGAGAAGATTTATAGAAAGAATGTCTGGAGGAGATGGGAGAAAGAAGGAGGGCGATTGAGTAACGAAATGGTGAGAAGAAAGAAGGGAGTACCTTACAGATAGACATATGGGATAAGAAACTGGAGTAAAATTTGAAGAATTAGAAGAAAAAGATATGAAAAAGTCAATTGATAGAAAGATGGGGAATGATCAAGGAATCAAGATACAATAAATGGTATAAGATAATAAAAAAGGAAGGACTACCAAATTATTTTGAAAAGGGGTGGGGAGAAAAGAGATTGACAAGAATAGCTAGATTTAGATTTGGGAACGAGGTCAGGGAGGCGATGTATTGGGAAGAAAAGGAGAAAAGAAAGCGTAGATATGTGAATGGGAAGAAGAAACATGGGAACATGTATGAGAAGGATGGATGAGACGAACGGAACATGAAGAAAACTGGAGAAAGAAAGTGGGAAGAATTCTAGGGGAGGAAGGACAAGGAAAGGAGTGGATGAGAAAGGAAGCTAGAGGAGCGAATAAGATACAATGAGAGAATAATTGTGAAAAGGAAAAGGATAAGGTGAAAGAGAAGTAAAAGAAAAAGGAAACGGAAGTCACACAGAAAAATACGGTGGATAAAATTGTACAGTAAGATATACAAGATGTGTATGTATTAGGAAGTAAGTTAGGCTAAGAGAAAAAAAGAAAATTGTTGAAAATCTGTGTATATGAAGGAACGAAAGTTATGTAAACCCTTAGGGGACACATTTATGAATAAAGAAGGAAATAATCGAGAAGGGTGGCGGGGGAACTATAATAGCCTAGGGGCGCCATTTTACTAAAGCCGAACCTGCATTTGGAGAAAATCTCGATTGTTTATTAGAAATCCGGAACTGAGATCGAGGATATATCTAGAAAATAATGACTTCTTTGTGGAAGCCAGAAGCTCAACACCTGAACCTATTAAAATTCAGAAACTCGAGGACTCCACATGTGTAGGTATTAAAAAGGCTCTTGCTGCGAGCCATGTGGCCCATTTAGAGTCACATCTGTTATTTCTTCTACAGCCTCCTTGTGACCACTCATACTGATTTCTGCTATTCTACACTTATTCCTACCGACTTCAAATCCTTGAGAATTCAAACCGATCTACAAAAATAGTTTTCCTCTCGAAAATCGAAATTTCAAAAAAAGAAGTGAAATTTTATTTCAAAGACTTTTAAAAACTGAATTAAGTGTCTCCAAGAGACAAATTTTTATCAGTTCCAAAATATTTCAGAAAATTTAGTCTCTTTTTGATCCACATATTTTTACTGTTCTTTTTTTTTACTTTTTGTTTATTTCTTTATGTTTATACTATTTCATGAATCTAATACGTAAAAGAGGTAACATTTTTTTCTAAATTTACACAAAATTTGGAAACAAAGAGGTTTTTAGTTGTACGCAACTTTTCTTTGGATAATTAGTTTATTTTTCCAAGCATGCTTTATAAACAATTACCCATTTCAAGTATGTATGATGAAATAAGTGAAAATTTTCTGTTTTATTTCACATTCATTTCTGATCCTACTTTGCTTACAGGAATTTAACTTCAACATAAAAATCAATTTTCCTCAGAAAATCTGTTATCTTTTCTACGCGTAAGATGCATGAAATAGTGAAAACATGAAGAAAAAATTCCACGTTTCTCGATGAATATTGACACAATGTAATATTATACTTGCAACAAATATTCACATCTGTTTTTTTGAGTGCATGTTCTTAATATTTCATGAATAATTGCTTTCCTAAGAAAATAGTTGAATTTTCAACCAAGAAAAAAAAGAATTCGATACAAAATAATTCAATTTCTAACCAAACCAAAATTGTAATTAAAAAAGACTAATTTTCAACTAATGATAGTTGTATTTCCAATCATAGAGATGAATTTCCAACTAAAATAATTAGCTGTCAAGTAGACTATTTGAATTTTCGAATAAAAAATTGCATTTGAAAACAAAAATACTGATCTTCAGAAAGACGTTGTACTATTTTATATTATATTACCTATATTTATATTTTATATTATTATGTTAATGGAAAATTTCTCGTAGAATAATGGAACTTTCTTTTAGGTTAATATTTTTTTTTTACATTTTTATTTCTTCTCTTTATGCTTTTACTATTCCAGGAATATTATCCTCAAAAAAAAGGCAACATATATGTTTTATGGGGTAAATTTACTTTCATGAGGGAATCCATATATATTACTCCTTTTTCTCATGTTTTACTATTTTATTAATTTTATGCGTATAAGGTAACATAGGTTTTTTAGTGGAAAATCGATTTTTATGTTGAATTCCTGTGAGCCGATTGGAATTCTGCCTCGAGGGGAAATCTTTATATTTTACTGTTTATGAATGTTTTTACCATTTCATGGATGTTTTGCGTAAAAAAAAGTTACATGAATATAAGTCTTTTATTAAAAACTGACTTTAATGATGAATTGTCAGAAGAAAATTGGAATCTTGTGTCGATGAGGAATGTATATTTTATATATTTTTCTTCATGTTTTGACTATTTCATGCGTAAAAAGGTAACATTATGTTTAAGCGGAAAAGTTTACTTTTTTCATGAATTTCTTGGAGAAAAGTCGAATTTGGTCACAAGAGAGACTTTATATTATATGCATATTGTTTTTCATATTTTTACTATTTTATAAATATTATGCGTAAAGAAAGGAAACATATGTTTTAGCGGAAAATTGACTTTTTTTATGAATTCCTCGAAGAAAAGTGGTATTTCGTCTCGAGGAGGAATGTAAATTTCACATATTTTCCTCTACGTTCTTATGATTTCATGCATTTCATGTGTAAAATGGTAACATAGGTTTTTTTTGTGGACTATTGACTTTTATTACGATTTTTTTTGAAAAAAACCATGCAATGTGGTCTCGAGAGAGACTTTATATTTTATATATATTGTTACGTTTTCACTGTATTAAAAATATTATGCATAAAACAAGGTAAAATATGTTTTAGCGGTAAAATTGCCTTTTTTCATGAATTTTTCGAAGCAAATTGGAATTCCATCTCGAAAGGGAATCTATATTTTCCACATTTTTCAGAACTGTTTTTTTGCTATTTCATGAATATTATTCGTTAAAAAAAGGTAACATATGTTTTAGCGGTAAAATTGACTTTTTTCATGAATTACTCGAAGAAAAGTGGAATTTTGTCTCAGGGAAGAATTTATATTCCACATATTTTTTCTCCATGTTTTTACTATTTCATAAATATCGTGCTTTAGAAAAAGTAACATATGTTTTAGCTTAAAAATGGACTTTTGTCGTGAATCCCGTGAAGAAAAGTGGGATTCCGTCTCAAACAAGACTTATATTTCACACATTTTTTCTTCATGTTCTTACTATTTCATAAATATTATGCGTAAAAAGAGTTGACATATCTTTGAGCAGAAAAATGGAATTCTCCATAAATTTCTCGAAGAAAAGTGGAATTTCGTCTCGAGGAGGTATGTGAATTTCACATATTTCCCGCCTCTACGTTCTTACGATTTCATGCATTTCATGTGTAAAATGGTAACATAGGTTTTTCTTTTGGAATATTCACTTTTGTTACGAATTTCTTGGAAAAAACATGTTCGAGACAACACATGATGTCTCGAGAGAGACTTTATATTTTACGCATTTTTTCTCCATCTTTTCACCATACAATGAATATAATGCGTAAGAAGGGTAACATATGTTTGAGTGGAAAAGTAGACTTTTTTCATGAATTTTTCGAAGAGAAGTAGAATTGTATCACGAAAGAGACAGTATATTTTATACACTTTGTTTTTAATGTTTCTACTATTTCATAAATATCATGCGTGAAGAAAGGTTACATATGTTCTAGCGGAAAGATGGACTTTTTTCATGAATTTTTCGAAGAAAAGTAGAATTGTATCACGAAAGAGACAGTATATTTTATACATTTTCTTTTTTATGTTTCTACTATTTCATAAATATCATGCGTGAAGAAAGGTTACATATGTTTTAGCGGAAAGATGGACTTTTTTCATGAATTTCTTAAAGAAAAGTAGAATTTTGTCACGAGAGACTTCATATTTTATACATATTGTTTTTATATTTTTTACTATTTTATAAGTATCATGCGTCAATAAAGGTAACATATGTTCTAGCGGAAAAATGGACTTTCTTCATGAATTTCTTGAAGGAAGGTGGAATTTGGTCTCAAAGAAGAACCTACTGGGTAACGAAGTATACTTCGCGGACATGAAAATGGCCGTCGTAAAGGCACGTGTTATCATTGGAAGCTATTACTATATATATGGCCTTTGCGACCGCCATGTTCGAACCACCAGATGGCGTACAGTTACATTTCGATTGCCAATTTGTACCTATTTTATGTTATTTTTTAATAAAGAATGTAATATAGAGTGACAAATTTCTTGAAGAAAATCATGCAATTTCGTCTTGAGAGGGCTAGACTTCATATATTATACACATTTTTCCTTCATGTTATACTACAATTTATCAATATTAGGCAAAAAAAAGGTAAGTATGTTTTAGCGGAAAAATGGAATTTTTTCATGCATTCCTCCAAGCAAAGTGGAATTCCGTATTGAGAGGGAATCTATATTTTACATCTTTTTATTTATGTTTCAACCATTCCATGCATTTTTATATGTAGCATGGTAACATATGTTTTTAGTGTAGAATATTTTTTTTATCACGAATTCCTTGAAAAAAACCATGCCGTTTCGTCTCGAGAGGGACTCCATATTCAACATATTTTCCTTCCTTTTTTCACTATTTCATGAATATTATGCGTAAGAACGGTAACATATGTTTTAGAGGAAGAATTTACTTATTCCATAAATTCTTCAAAGCAAAGTGGAATTCCGAGTTGAGAGGGAACCTATATTTTACATATTTTTTCTTCATATTTTTAATATTTCATGAACGTTATGTGTCAAAAAAGTAACATATATTTTAGCGGAGAAATTGAATTTTTTCATAAATTTCTCAAAGTAAAGTGTATGTATGTAT
>WSXT02147932.1:0-10340 GCA_011762715.2 Neuroterus valhalla
TATTTAAATATTGTTTTTTTTTCAAAGTTGTGAAAAAATGACTCTCTAGCTCCGCTGGGATTCGAACCCAGGTCATAACATAAATAGACATGCCTGGTCAAAAACTGTAACATCAAACTTAAAGGAGTTTATTGATAACTGAAATCATTCAAAAAAGGGTTTCTACCCGAATCTTAACGTTTTTTACAGATAAAAAATTTATTTGACGTAAAGTAACTTCATTTTCCCCATTATATTAAAAAATACGAGCCACATAAAATAAAAGTAGATGATAGAATAACAAAAAGATGATTCAAAGTATGTAGAGCTCCATAGACGGTCAAAATTCTGAAAAATTTAAGTTTTTATTGACTTTGGACGCTTTTCACTGACAGAAAAAATGTTCAATGGTGGCGCAAACTATGTTGTTTTCCTTGAAATCATACAACATAACAAAAAAAGGTGTTTGAACGTAGAAAAATATAGCTAGCGAGATTCTGGAACCTTGTTTATGGTTAAAAATATTTTAAAATGCGGTTGTTTTTTTTTGGATGCGTTCCGCCATTTTTAAATATCTGAAAAAATTCACAGATATTTGTGGGGTGCCAAAAAACAATATATATTTTTCTAGCGTTAAGTCGATCGACGCTTATGGAAAAAAAATTGAAATTTTTGAAGCGCTGTGAAAATTTGAATTTCACGCCAAAATTTTTCAATAGGATTTGATTTTTTAGGGACGAAACACGACTTTAAGGTTCTGAAATTTTTATATATTTTTTTATAGTTTTTGCGAGGAACAAGATAGTGTAATCAGTTTTCCATATGCCGCAGGGTCAGTTTCGACCATGTTATCCGGCTTGACCCTTTGATTCAATTTTCATCAAGTTACAAAACTCTTTAGTCTGGAAGTTGTCGTGATCTCTGTCGACATTTCCACTTATGAATTTTAAAGATAATTTTACTATTATACTTTGAAGGTTGTCTTACTATTTCATCTTTTCTTCATTCTCTAATACGAATAGAAATGTGCAGAATTGTTTGAAGCCTGTGCCCGACGGGCTGGGCTTGGCTCGGTTTGGTCCAGAAACTAAATTGTGGAATCCAAAAATACAAATCATTATCATTTGAAGTCTAAAAAGTTCAAGTGTAATGAATTGAAAATTGTTGAATTTATGAAACTTGAATTTAAAAGCAAAAAAATCAGTGTATAAGGAATTCAACATTGAGAATTGTTTGAGAATTTCAGTTTGGCTAATTACAATCTCCAATATTTTGGATATTTTTCTAATGCTTTTTTTAAGTTAAATATTTGATTTCCAAATGCATTCAGCTGAAAATTACTAAATTTTTGATTATTTGAGTCAGGCAGTATTTAATCGAATACATATTCTCAATATGTTACGTTCAGTCAAAAATTGTTCTGTTTTAAGCGCTTCTCATGCTTTAATTCTCAATTCACTTTCAGGATTAAATACTTGCATATTGAAATTGATATGTTTCGAGTGCTTGAATCGATACTAGATTGACCGGGATGTCAAAAATTATTTTCTGAAATTCAAGCGTCAGCTCATTTATGGCATTGTGATTATTCGAAAAAATGCATTGACATGAAAAAACTATAAATATTCTTAAAAACTTGCTGAAGAGATCAGGGGATGTATTTAAATTACGCAAGACGTTTTTTTCTCGTTTACATTTTTGTATTCCTTTTGGCTTCAAGGCATTTTTATTCTCTTCTTTATTTAAACAAAAGAAGATCGTCTTTCGTTATTTAATTACAGCGTCTTGAAACACACGCATAAAACAAAAAAATACAATCAAAATTTTTGGAATTGCAGCAGGATTGTTTAAATTTCAAATGTGCTGCAGTATTATCCGTTATAGATGACTTGCACCTGCTACGAAGAATCGCGGGTGTTTGACTTTTGTTACGGTAACGTTGAAAATAAAACATGGGTGCAATAGGATATGAACGATGCAATATTTGAGAACCGAAACATTTAATTTCAATATCTGTTTCACTTTCTCATACTGATCACCAATATAGATATGCTTCTAATGATTTTAAGCGAATTATATCACTTCAATTCAAACAGAGCTTATATCTTCCAAAAATCTCTATTATAGTTGAACATTTCCATCATCATTTGAAAACGCCGGAGGTTGCAACTTGTAATAGGTATAACTATTTACTTTATTGTCTCCATGAAAAGAATTATCCGAGTCACGATACGATATGATGTGAAGAAATGGGATGGGACAAAACAATGGGAGTTTCTAAGCACAATTTGCTTTATTCTCTGGAGAATAAAGTAACCATATGTGGCCAACAGTAGACCTCCGAGCTATCCAAAGCCGAAACAATTTTTCCTCTCATCATGCCGACACTGGGTCAAATTAGTCGGCTTTCTTCTGGGTGTGGCCTTTTGGATCAAGCTAGGTGTTAGGATGTTAGGTGTTTAGGTGTTGGGCACAAACAACGTTCGAGAGAGTGAACAATCTGTTTGTTCTGTCGGCGGCGGCCTGTGGACTAATGACACGTTACACCTGTGCCATCCCGACGGGGAGCCAAAGCCCCGCGCGCCTCCTTCGCTCCTATAATTTCTCGGACAAGAAAGCGGTTGCAGAGTCAGGGCTTTTTAGACCCAACAACCACACCGTCCCGCTTCTCAGCGTTCAGACCACGAAGGTGTATTACAAACACGCATGTTCGCACTTGTTTTACAGTCAGTTTGTCTCCTTGGTGTTCCATCAGAGCCAAGTGGAGATGTTTGCTATCACATTCCACACCTTAAAAGGGGCAAAAGAAAGACACGAGGGAGGCAAAATATGTCGAGGGACAATGGCACTATAGAGGCACTTTATATGTCAATTACTAACATCCAATTCGATTCAAGGCATTGCGAGAAGTTATTGTTTATTTATTCTTACACATGAATTTTCATCATTTCTAATGAATAATTATAATCTGGATGAGGTCCGGATTTCCTCTATGGTTTCGTAGAAAAAGAATTTCCAGATTGCACGAGGTAAACAATAAAAAAATTGCAAATGAAGATCAAACTCTTACTAGTTTTGGAAAACTAAAAATCACCCTTTTCCCTCTTTCATACTCCTCCATTTCTGCCTCGGTCTATCCCCCTTATCATACGAACCTTCTTATCACACATGCCCCTTCTCCTTTTCCCCGAAACAGCATTACCCCTATGAAACCTCGCCTACGCCCCTCTCGTCTTCCTTTTAACATCTATACGGAGAAAACTATATGGTTGTAGGATCCAAAAATATGGTTGCCTCAACCACAAACAATAGTAAAATATGGTCCAACTATAACTGTGGTTCCCACAACTACACATCTGTTTGTGTAAGAGTATAGTTGTAAGAACTACACTGTGTGGTTGCTGCAAGTATGTACTGTGGTTCCCACAACCACAATATATGTTGCTACAATCAAACACTGTGGTTGCCACAACCACACTTCGTGGTTGCCTCAGCTATGCACTGCGATTGTCACAACTACACTACGTGGTCGCTATGCTTCAACTACGCAGTAAAACATATTTTTACTAGGCTGTGGTTGAGGAAAAAATCTCAGCATTGATAGTTAATGAATTTTTATTTCTAAGACAAGAGAAGAAATCCTGCGACTTTAAATTCAGAATTTACCGCCAATGTTTCGAAAATGGATTTGCAATATCAAGTTTCTTCACTTTGGATGTATAAACACTTCAAATTTGTCTGCTAGTTACGTTCTCACTAATATTCTCTTTCTCGTTGATGTTCTCGAGATGATACAACTTTCACTCAAATCTCCAATTCATACCTTCAAAACTTGTATTAGTCTTAATACTTCAGACTGGTTTAACACTTTCGTATCCCAAGCACTAGTACTCTTGAAGTACACAAACAACAATATGATGGCGTCGGGTGCTCGATGGATGACGCGACGCTAGGCTACGTGACGTGTTTTGGCGCGTGCCAATCTGCGCAACTGTGCGCAACCAAACAGAAATAGTTGAGATGCAAACATTGTGCTTTTAAGACATCCACACACTGTGGTTGTGGCAACCACAAGCCTGTAGCTACGAGATTGTAGTTGTGACAACCATATCATGAGTTGATCCAACTACACGCAAGAGAAGCGGCACAAATTGAATATGGTTGGGCTACAAATGACGTGGTTGTTGGAGCTACAACATACAACTACTAGCTTGTGGTTGTGGCAACTATATCATTGGGATCTGGGAACTCAAATAAAAGATGTCCCAACAAGACTTGTGGATAATGCAACCATATTGCTCGCAACTTGATAATTTTAGTTGTTGCAACCATATCAGTTTTCTCCTTGAAACTTTATAGCTTCTACACCTCTTGAATCTCAACCTCTTATTTGCCTCATTCCCTTTTCCTTATCAATTACCCTCGATTCACACCTCTTCCCTTAAACCTCATGTTCCCTCGTACCATATTTCATACACACCCCCAAACCTATGCCCCTTACTCTTCAATCTACATTCTTTTAATATTCTTCTTCCCTCTTGTAATCTTTCTCTACCTTTACAAAAACTCTAGCCCCTCAGATTCTCTAAAAGTACCTCCCCCCACATATGCGCCCTCTCCCGATGTACCCTTATAACACCCAAATTATGCCCCAGTATCATCCAGTGTATATTTTCTATACCCCTCAAAGTCTAATCTCTTATCTGCACCTTCTCGTCTTCATCTTATTCCTTCCACTCTTTCATTTCCTCTTTCTTTTCTCACATCTCTTGTCCCTCCAATTCTACAAATCTAGCCTCTCTTCGGATATTACCCTCACGTCTTGCGACCTGCACCTCTGCACCACTATCGCATTACCCTCATCTTCTCCTCTACAATCTATCATCTACAATCCACAATCTACCATTCTAACCCTCTATCATCCTCTCTTCTTTCCAACCTCTCCGTTTGACCCCTTTCCTCCCACCCTTCTCTGCTTACTTGCTTCTAGACCCTTTTTCGATACCAATATCACGATTCTCTCTCTTTCTAACAATTATATATTTTCCTTTACTTTGCAGCATCTTACTTTATCCGAATAGCCCTCTTTCCCCTCACTCTTTGTTTTGAACGTGCTACGGTATTTTTCCTAAACTTTTGAGTTCTTATAAGAAGCGGAATTCAGCTGAAGCTCTCACTACTCTTCTGAGTAGGATTAAAGTGAAACTATGGTTTCATGTCAAATATAAAAGCAGTAGACACAGCATATATGTTTTTTCAAGACGTGCCGAGGGACGAACGAATGTTTTACCTTCAGTATATAAATCACAAAATAATTACTATATATTTGAGGATTTGTTCTGTAAGATTGGTCGTAATAAATGTTTAGATATATGGAAATGTTTATGATGGTTAACTTATTCCCGAAGCATTTGTAGTTAAAAATAGTATAAGTGCTAAGTATGTTATATTGAAGCCGTAAAAGTAGAGTGCCTGGAAACTCTGATGACTTGAAAGCTTGTCAAATATTCAAAACTTATTCAAACTATCTAAACTCAAAAATTTCAACGTGAGTACGTCGAGCTTATTGCATGTTATTTTTCTTAATTATTCAATTCCTTGAACTTTTCTACTTTGGAAACACTAAAATATCCTTTAAACAATACGCGAACATCATTATCTACCATATCAAAATTGAAATTACTGCTAAAAATATTTTTAATTTGTGTAAAGTGATAATATATGACTATTCTATTGAATGGTCAAGACACAAGTGTATAAAATGTAATATGCAGTCTTTTAATAGCGATTTCGTATACAAAGTTCTATATCCAATATTCAGATTATTTCAGATGTTCAATAAAATCGAAAATATTTTTAAAGTTACTAAAGAAAAAGAAAGTTTTTCAAGAAAAATCAAATTATATTGTGAACTTGAATCAACTTTCAAAGTTAAATAAATGGAAGTATCAGTTTGAAAAAAATGTCAATCTTATGTATATCGAACAACTTTGATTTTGAAAACTTGTATACCATAGTAGATATTTTTAAATAAGAAATGCATCTCGAATTATAAAGTTTACTTTACTACGGTTTCTTCTTTTATGGGTCGATGTCGATTGGAAAAGCATTCAGTGTTCATATTTTTTTTAAATAAACAGGGATAAGAAATATAAGAGTCAATAAAATAGGGAGGAGACATTCAACAAAAATTCAGGTTTGTCTACAAGGAGGTGAGGACAGCAGATGTTCAAAAAGTGGTGAAAAATGTTTCCTAATTTAAACGATCAATGAGACAACACAATCCTAGTTTGAAAGAAATGTTTTTCCAGAAGGGTGGGCATTACATACAAAACCAGAGTAGCTATATCGATAGTCAGATTAGATTTCCATTTTACGTTATACCTTCTCGGGGCTTTTACATACCTATATTTCCCCCTCTCACAGAAGATGGATTTCTGATATTTCTGAATACAAGTTCTATAGGAAATTCAATCCAAACTTGGTAAGGGTTATCAGAGAACAAACAGTTATGTTCCTTCAAAAAATAAAATTGTTTTAGAAAGAGAGAAAGGGTGCACAAGTGTTCAACTCACATGTTCTTTATTATTTTCTGAATTGTGTTGAAAAGATGATTCGAATTTCCTGAAATAATATTTCAACTTCATTGGAATGTTACAACAATAATTTGACTATTTCTTTTCTCCCTAAGCTTGAGAAGAGAACGGAGACCTGGACATAAGCACATTTGCAGCAATAAATGAATAATTATGCATCCATTATATATAAATTACAAGGAAGTCACTTATCTTTGGTAATTATAGGTATCTTAAGGATCGCGTGCAATAATGAGCACTTATGTATTTATTGTAAAAATCACCATCGATTTAAACGATGAGCCGAGGGGTGGATTCACCCCCATTAGCATTGCTGAAATGCCCACATAATATACTGTAGTATACAATGATGAACTTATTCAGGTATTTTATCAATTTTATGGCTTTGATTGTCTGTTCTGTCATAAAAAATGCTGCGTTATTATTATTAATACCTTCATCTAAACCTTGTGCAGATATTGGATACGATTGGTTATTGAATATTCAAAAATATGTTTTTATCTTGTAGTTTCCAAGTGGAAAAGTTTGATTGCTTGGTATCAAAATGAAAGGAGATACAATATCATGGTATGGTGATTCTATCCCATGCGTTAGCAAGATTCTAACTTCTCAAAAATAATTTTTCTTCTAGGTATACATTCTGCACTAAAATCCGAGTGAAATTCTTTCCTGTAAGCTTATAATGTACTGTAGAAATTACAATCTGCGACAAAATATTAGTTGTAAAAAAAAAAATATCGTACATAATTTTAAAGCGGAAATCACTATGAATTGCACTTACGACAGCTTTCGATGCATCCTGTAAAACCAGTGATAATCAAATTTTTTTTTTCTTTGGACATCTTCAGATTAAAGAAATATATTTCATTAGAGAGAATTATACCTGATTGATAAATATTTTCTAGAGATTACTCATTCTGGACTAATTTTTGTTCAAATGGGACCACATTTGATTTTTTAAATAATCAATTCTCGACACCAGCGACTACTCTCTACACTTCTGGGTGCGAGGTGTCACGTCCGTTAGGACTATCAAAAATTTATTCTTCTCGGCTTTCCCTGAAATTTTCTGAAAAATCTGAATAATCATCGTAACAAGCAACAAAAATATCCTAGCAAACTCGCGCTTTACGCAACGAATCCGCAGATCGGGAGCTGCGCTCGCTCGCCGCGCCGGTTCACTTTCAACTTCTGAGGAAACTGCTTTGGCCTCACGAAAGGGTTTCGGCCTTCGCGGCTCTTCGCGCAATGTTACCAGTACTTATTGCGGCCTTAACGATCGCCCTGTACACTGTTTTTGAACAGCGCACGCGGACGAAACCTCCTCTTCTATCTATAGGTTGAAAATCTCGGGAGATACTTTGAGGATTCCAAGGTGTCGTAAACTTGGCGTTTCGCGTTCGAAGACGGTCAGTGTCGGAAGAGAAGAAAGCAAAAAGAGGTAGAAAGAGAGACCAAGTCCTCCAACAGACGGTCCTCGAATCGAGTTCACTATACATCTTTCTTCACTCATTGGTTCTTCACACCTAAGAAAAAATTTCTTATTGTTAAGAGTAACAGAACTCCATGACGGAGCCATTTTCTATTTTTGTTGATTTTATTATCAAAACTATTTTATGAGCTTATTTTTCGTACGGTTCACCTAACGGTTGTCCTCCCAGCGGAAAGGAAAAACGCACAGAATCCAGCGAAACTTATCTCTTTTTTGTATGCTGTAAGTGATAATGAATATACAAAAAAAAACACGTAAATATAAGGGTGGTCCTTATTTTGGGATGTCGGATTTGAATTGCTTTCTTCTTATTATAAAATGGTATATTGTATAGATAGGAAGAGTTAATCAATTTCTACGATGAGATTTAATAAAATATTTAATAAAATAAAAAATAGTGCTCTGAACTTGACTCTTAAGTTCTGTCTAGAAATCCTTACTTTTTTTACTTTTTTCAATCTTCAGAGCGCAAAAAAATCTCCAGGTCGCTTGTTTAAGCCCATTTATGTAGAACAATTCAAGCTTCAAAATGACTATTTGTTTATCACGCTATAGCATTTTTCATGGCTGAGTGCTTAAGCTTCAAAGCCAGATGAATCGAATTTCTACGCCGACAGTAGAGTCCGTGCAGAAATCTCAGCGTGGTGCCGGACGGGCCCACATCTGGCAGAATGTGGCCCCAGTCGGGCAATCCTGCTAGCGCCAGATCCGAAATGAAACGCCCAACCCGATCGGGGCCAGACTGGCACGTCCATAAGGATGACCCGCTCTGACTCCTAGCAGATCCCTTTCTAATTTTATTCTCCCAGCCATATTGCATGAAAACTTGGAAAGTGAGGTTATGGTTCTGAAATTGCTAAACCAGCTGTATTCTGTTTCAATACACTTATGTTGTCGATAAAAATCTACTCAACTCTTTTCATGTTAAAACAATACGACAGGATAAAACGTCGATTGTATATAACACTCAAACGTTATTAACGACAAGAACCAAGACAAAAATCCGTTTAAGTTGTTCCGATTAAAATCTTGAGTAAATCTTAAGGATTAAAGGAGGGATTGTAATACGTTCATAAGCACTTCACATTTATTTATTTCTAACGTTGTTCAAATGGTTTTTGAAACAAGTTTGGATGAAAAAGACAGTCATACTCACCACGGTTGCATTCCAGGCCACTCAGTTTAGCAAAAAAATGTCTTTAAGAATAATAAAAGAAACACATTCTTATTCATTAACTTTTTTTGAATTTCCGCAGAAAATTCCACATACAGTGTTCATATGGTGTAAGAAAAATACTTTCTTGGTACATACACGTAAAAAACGTAAAATGGTATTTAGGATTTATTTAATATCCAGTTAATTCACTCCGATTATCACTGAAGACATTTGATTTATTTGCGTAAATTCTCCGGCTGAAATTATCAGATGACTTGATCGAAAATAGTTGGATTCGCCAAATATTCAACTGAATCCACCATAATTTAAGTGTTCTATATGAGAACATATTAATTTGCTTGATTCGAAAAAATTTGATTTACGGAAATTTCAAGCAAACATGAGGAGTGTATAGAACTAATCCCTGGCATCCTCTTCTTCCCAATTATTAGAACATTCTCCTTATTTTACAGATAATACGTCTCTTCAGATTATTTTTCATTAATCAATTTCATTCTGCAAATATTTCTGCATGTAATGAATGTATGACTTGTACAGTGCAATCAAATGTGTATCCAAGATTAAATAAATTCTTTCCGGTTTTAGGCATGATTATCATTGGGCTAAGGGTCCAAGAATGAATCCTCTCACCCTATGGGAAGGGATATTTTTTTCTATTATTGGAAGTCCTTAAATTGTGCGATTGAATATGGATCCCAATGCGAGATAATGCTTCAAGAATTTCTGGATTTTGCGAAACTATACACTGATATAATAAGAATTGAGTCCTTGGCAGAGATAACATTGTGTGCACAAAAATCTGTTCTGCTGGAATACTTGTTCAAACTGTAAAAATGTTGTCACATGCTTCGTTGCATGACAAAGTTTGTTCCTTTACATCCCAGTGGACACGTTCTGTGAATGTTACATAACAAAAAGGGAACATTTATACATAACATTTTTACAATCGTGTTCCATAAGAATTACATAAAATAAAGGTCACACTGTTCTGTAACGCTGTTACTGTAACAGTATGTAATAATTCTGGAATTCAATTCTGTAACTAATATAGAACATAGTTATAGAACTGATCTGTCACTAGTATGTCACACGTGTT
>WSXT02147943.1:0-10340 GCA_011762715.2 Neuroterus valhalla
TTTAACTGCAACTTCAACTTATTTCAATTGCAAATTACATAAGTGTAGTTGAAAATTCATTTGTGTGGCTGAACCTAATTTTTTTTTAATTTTTAAATTTGAGCATTTCAATTTTGTTTGGAAATTTATCTTCTTTCGTAAAAATTGATTTACCTGTTTGAGAATTTCACTTTTTCAGTTGAAGATTCTTTGTTTTAGATAGAAACTTTAGCTAGAAACTGAACATTATTAATTTTTCTAATTCGAAATCCAACTATTTTGTTTAAATATTGTATTTTTTCGTAGAAAATTATTCTCTCTATTTGGAAATTAATCTTTTTGTTTGAGCTTTCACCTCCATGGTTAAAAATTGATGTGCTCTTGTTAAATATTCATAATTTTAGTTGAAAATTGATCTTCTTGGTTGCAAACTCAACTGTTCCAGTTGAAGATTCCTAATATTATGTAAAAATTTATCACTTTTGTTGAAAAATGAACTATTTTGTTGGAAACCCGTTTTTCTTTTGTTATCGTTCATTGATTTTTTTCGTGAGTTGAAATGTTCCAATTTTCGTAAAAGAATTATATTCATTCGGGAGGATTATTTTTTTTCAAAACTTATTTATTTTGCAATGTTTAATCTGTTGTATTGAAGGATGTTTACAATGAACGTCATAAATGGAAATAAATTATTGCAATTTGTGACAAATATGAATGTGTTACTCTTAGTTGACCGGGATGAGGGTAAAAATTGACCAGAAAAAACCGGGAAATAAAAATCAGCTTGTTTGTTAAGATTTTTGTGAAAGTTGATTTATTTCTTAGAAAATAATCCCCCCCCCCCACTTGAAAATGAACCTGCTTGGTATTTTGAGAAATAAATTCATCCTTTGTGGTTGGACTGAATTTTTTTCTTTTTTTTCAGTGGATGAATTGTTTTTCTGTCGCAATTTCTGCGGTCATGAGAAAATTCAGTGATCTATTTTTTTGTTTTTCTTTTCAATAAAACTGAATTATTTTGTTTATAACTTGACTAGTTCTTGTTTGGTCAGTTATGTGGAAATATTCCTTACACCCTTCTCAGGGTGCAACTTAACCAATAATAATTCGTTTACAATAATAAATATAAACGTTCACAATAATAAAGTTTAAACAAGTTAAGCTTACCCTGAAAGGTATTTGGCTCAATGATATAATAATATACCGGCCCCGAAACATTTTCTTAGACTTAGAAAAATTGTACCATTTTTTTTATGCTGTATTCTTTCAGCTAATGAAGATATTTTACTTTTTCTTCTGGATTCTTGACAGAGTTTCACACTCATTTAAAATCTCTATTAAAATTTAAAGATACTTTATAAATAACAATATTACAGCGATTCTCCGGAAAATCTAAAAATTCCATTTTCAATTTTTAAATACATGAGCTGCATGAAAAAATTTTATTTATTAAAGTTTTTCTTCTTCAAATGCCCCACAAAATGTTTTTCTATCCCTTTCTACTATTTTGCATCATTTTTCAGAATATAATTGTTTATATACATATATATTATACATTTATTCTTTTAAAACATTACTATGTTTGCTCCCGATCTAAATTTTGAACTTTAAATAAACCTAATATTTCTCTTCAAATTACGAAATTAGAAAACATAGGAAAATTTAGTCTCAGGTCAGACTTTGGATTTTATTTGGTCTTTTATTTTGGATTTTGGAATTTAGATTTCGGTAAATGTAGTAAAGGTGTTCCACCAGGCTGGTAATTTGCCTTTACAAAATTTTTTCATACCTCACATATTTTTTCAACAAAATAGGAATTATCCATTTGCTTTTTAAATTTTTAAACTTTGCTGGTGGATTTCAAGAGAGTGTTAAATCCTTCACAAGAATCAAAAAATAAAACTCAAATATCTTCATTAGTTAGGAAAATATAGCATTTCATAATTTTCATCCAATATTTCTTTTCAGGTAAAACTAAACCTCGCAATTTATTCCAAAAATTAAGTGGATATTTCAAATGAAGGAAAACTTATGAAATGAAAACACCAGATTATTTTAAAGAGCGATTTATTTCAAATATGGTATGGGTTGTAATAAGGAGGAAAAGTATTTTTAAAACAAAATACTCGCGCATAAAGTATAAAACGACGAATTTGTACATTGAACTAGCACATAAAAGATATTTGACAACATAGTACGAAAGCATAACTTTAACGCTCGTATAAACATAAAATAAACTCTACGCTTGTTCAGAGATCATATTCCTTCCGCTCCTCGAGTATAATATTCCAATCTTATATTCGTAAATCGCTATCAGCGCTTTCTCCTGAAACAAAGACTTTTCTTATCAATACCGCCAATATAACTCTCAATAAAATTTCTTTTAATCAATTAATTTATGCCCAAACATTCGAAATCTTTAAATCTTTAAATGTTGCCATAGATGACAGATAGAGAAATACGAATAGCAAAGTACGAATAATAACTCTACATTAATTTCAATTAACTTTTGACATAACGTCGAATATAGAATCTAAAATATAAAGTCCTACGTAGCAAGTACTAGTATCACAATGGAGACATTGATGTCTTACAATATAGAAATATCGCATTCTTGTTGCCGCAAGCAACTCAAATATTTGCACGAAAACTTAACAGCAACGATAAGTAGGCGAAAATTTTTACGAAGAAAGTTCGTAGATTACTCTACGAATTTGTACAGCAACTTAAGTAGTAACCGCTAATACATTATATACACTCCACTTTAATGCCATGACTCAAGCTCTGCCTGCTGTCTAAATATGGCTGCAATATCGACGAATCGATATAAATCTTTCTATCGAAAACTTCAACTTAGTACAATCAATACTATTCAATAGCAGCAATACTTACAGTTCAGTACGATCAATACTTAATTTTAATACTCTCAATGCTTAAACGCAAACGCTCCGCTGAGCGATAAAATCAAGTAGACTTTCTCTAATCTATATTCTACATATTACTTACTCTATCCTACATTTACAAGAGTCATGAATTGCATCCTGACGATCCAGGATAAATATAACTGTAGCTGCACAGTAAAGGGATTTCTTATCACTATCTAATTCTACATTTGTACATTGAAAAGACGCGGTACCCTACATTACAAATGAGGAGTCGAATTCTAAAATTTAAGTCAAAAATAATAATAGAATTAAAATTTGAAAGGTAAAACAAGTACGCAAGATTAAGTACCACGCCCGTAAATATCAAAAGCAGTGATGGCAACCCTAATTCTTAGGTCGGAAGCGCGACATGTAAAATTCACAGTCAGTACAATAAATCTCCGGTTGGACGATGCTCTTCTTCCCACAAAGATGGCAAGGTTTTGCTCCCGCAGCAACAGTTGTCTTCTGCGAAGCTGGTGTCGCTTGCGTTACGACAGGACTCTTATTAGCATTTTGGAAATGAATTTTGTTCTGTTTAGGAGCTGGTGGATGCTGGTAAGTCGGATATTTCATATTCGACTGAATCTGCCCATTTTGAAGAGGATTGGGGTAAGTTTGATTCGGCGCGAGGACATTTTGCTGTTCAAACTTCTGGGGTGGTCTTTGATAATTATCGAGCCTCTGATGATAACCATTTTGCGAAACCTGTTGCTGTTGTTGCTGTTGCTGCAGTTGCTGTTGCTGCAGTTGTTGTTGCTGCAGTTGCTGTTGTTGTTGCTGCAGTTGTTGCTGTTGATACGGAACACCTGGATTTGGTGGTGGTTGGTACTGTGGCAGTGATTGGTTCGTTCTTTGCTGAGGCACGGATTGGTAAGCGTGACCTTGATAAGAACCGTGAGGATATTGACCCTGCGTTGTGAATTGTTGGTAAGGATTTGGCGATTGATTCGCAGGGTAGGAGAACTGCTGCTGAGGATGTTGAACAGTAATCGGACTCGAATGATTCGAATTTATACTTCCATTGTGACTTCCATTGATACTTCCATTAGGTGCTAAATTGTGATTCACTATCCTCTGATTCAAACTAGCTTGTTGTTGAGCTGTAAGATGCTGCTGAGTGATTTGCTTGTTCATCTGATTATGCTGTTGCTCCATTTGGTGGTAATTAGTTGGATAATTCTTCGAACAGACTTTCTGCTGATTTCCATTCTGAGGGAAGTTGTGCATCTGAACAGTGTAAGGACTCGCGGCTTTGGTTTGAGATAAAGGCACACTCTGGTTTCTTGGATGAGCGGTTTGCGTTTGTGGATATCCAGACTGGGTTGGCATAAACTGGGGGTATCCATTTTGTGAGTACCTTATTTGTTGTTGTAGTTGAGGTGAGTAAGATGCTGGATTTTGGACTTTTGGATTGGATGCATTTGACTGATTGTAGGCTTCCCTGATCATATCCTGACCCTCGCTACCGTAGGTTCCATAAGCAGTCTTAACCTCCGGAACAGATGCGGTAGTTTCATTGGAGTTTTGCCTCGCAAAGGTTGGCCTAACCGTTTCAGAATTGGAAACAGGGTTGACACTCCTGAGTTGGTCTTGGAAGGGAGTCGGAGGAATGCTATCAGCTTCGCTTTTGAGTGGAAGAGTATGCTGTTGGAACTTGGTACTACTGTTCTCCCTATTCAGTTCAGCTTCTTGGAGACTTCTAATTTCTCGCAAGACCTTGGCAGTCTCGGGTTTGTTCATCGCAGAACGAAGAACCCTTTCCAAAATCGGGTTCGGGATGTAGGAATCCTTTTCATCGTCCTCAGCTGTTGCGACGAGGACAACCTGATCACAGAAGGAGACGCTCTTTTTCTTGCCGATTCGTCGCTTCGTTTTCCGAGGTGCGATATCATCTTCGTTCGGGAGTATTGTCGTATTCTGTATCGTATTCTGCATTGCGACTTCGCTGATGTCATCTTCTGGATAATCGATTGGAAGACCATTCTCGTGCGGAAGAGTCAGAGACATAGAGAGAATAGCTGCGTTCAGTCCACTTTCTTGAACTGGAAGACCGTTGACAAAGTTGGAAGGGTTGGGATCGAAATTCTTGTTCTGACTCGGAATCTGACTTGGTTGTATCTGAGACTGAATCTGATTCTGTATTTGAGACTGGATCTGATTCTGCAACTGACTGCTATCACTCTTTTGCATTTCTTGCGAAGCATCCATTATCGGCGAAGGTGTTGCACCATTCGACGAATGGATCTTAGCTTGTTCAGATTTCGGTACTAATGCCTTAATCTGCTCGAATTTAGCAGCCATATCCTTTACAGAAGAAGTCACTACTCTAGGACAGTCCGTAACATCCCGACCCTGATCGAAAGCGGCACCAATTGTGCTCATCATCAAGTCACTCGTTCTCCTGGCAACAGTTCCTCCTTGAATCTGTGCGACAGAACTGGCCCTAACTTTGGGAATATCTTGATCAACTAAAACCTGTTTCTTTACCCTCATCTCTGCTTGTTTTGCCTGAAGTTCCCTCAGCCAGGTCTCACTCGCAGCCTTGTCTTCAGCATCCTGACAATCCAGCCTCTTATCTTTTGTCGATTCCGCCGCCTGCATTTGATCCCTCTTGAGTTGCAGCTGAGCTAATAAGCTACTGATCTGCTGAGCTTCTGATTGTTGACTCTGCTGTAAATCTTTCACCTGATCTTCAATTGGTGGAGGCGGTGGTGGAAAATCTTCACTAGGTTGCCTTGAGTGCGAGACCGAAGGAGTCAGAGGGTAAGGTGGTGGTGGGAACTCTTCGCTGGGTTGTCTTGAATGAGACCCATTTCCGTTTTCAGGATAAGGTGGAAGAGACTCAGGCTGCTTAACAGGACTTTGTTCGCTATGGACATCTGCACGTGTCACGACAAATGTCGGCTCGTAGAGAATTCCGTTAGCATATTGCACAACATCATCTTGTATCCTCGGCTTGCTGTTGTAATTCATCTGGGAAGTGGTATTTGCACTGGGATGGTTCATTCCGTAATTTGAAATGAAGGGGAGAGAATGCGGTTCTGATGAATAATCCGCGTAATTAGAGTTTCTGTTCGCCTGATTCGCGTGGTTTGAATTCACGTGACTCCAGTAAGCATTGTTTTGTTCCTGAGACGAACTCGTGTTGCACTGTCCGTCGGATAGTGGATAAAGAGACTTGTCAGTTTGGTCGCTTCGCACTTCTCCCGAACACTTAGACTTGCTAAGCTGAGAAGTGGTCCTGAGTGGAGGTGGTGGAGGGACTTTCGCAACGTGCAGAACTTTGCCAGCACTACCGTGGAAGCTCTTCCTCATCAGGCGACTTCTCTCTAAATTCGGGTTCCCTCTGCTTCCATTACCACTGCCAGAGAATTCCAAGTGTCCTTCTGATAGATAGCCACTAAGAGACTGGGACGCATCAGTGCCTTTAAGTCCCACCTTCGAATCATCAACAGACTGTTTTGGTAAAGTGTTGGATGTTCCCGTAGTGTTGGCTGGCTGTCCGTCTGTGCCTTCTCTCAGATCTGGCATGCTTCTATTCTTCCTCTTGATCAAACCACCCATTAGGAGTTTCCTTCTGATCTTGTGTTGTTTCTTTCCTTTTTGATCGCTTCCAGAGCCATTCTGTTGGTTTTTAGCAGCTGTTTCACTTTCCTTCTTCTCTACTTTAGCATTTTTGGCTAATGGTGAAGGTCGAGTAGGTGCTATCGAGAAGTCCTTCGAGTTCTTGTTTCTTTCTTCACTTCGCGCCCGTTTCTTGTCCTTTTTGTCATCATCACAACGTTTTGACCTGCCGAACAGTCCAGTCCTTTGCGTTGGACGATCGTACAACATGTATTCTTCATCTTCAATCGCGTTGTTTGGCGATGATTTGGTTCGCAGACTCTTCTTCTTCGGCAGAGTTGCGTAGATCTCAATAGTCTTGGCAACTGGTTTGTCTACAACTACTGGTGCGTTAACTAAGAGTTCTCGGCTGTTCTGTCGCGAGTGGTTGCCTTTGTCTCGAGAACTTTGACGAGAGTGTTGACCAGATTTGCTGTTCTCTCGTGAGTGTCTTCCTTCTGGTGCACCTTCTGGAAATTGAAAAAAAAAATTGGATTAGTTTAAGAATCAGAGTCAGCATTAGGACTATAAATAGATCAGAGGAATTAGAATCCCAAGGGTTGCTAGGTTTTTAAAAAGTACCTTCTTTATCGCCATTGGCGATTGCCTCCTCCTGAAGGATCCTCCTGTGCAAACTCCTTGTTCGCATGACACAAGTGTTGTGCTTCATTCTCGCAATTTTGATCGTCTGGGGATTATTATAAGGTGCATCCATGGCCGCTCTTGCTTTGCTGCTTGCTGCAGTGCAAAGAGCCTGAGCTGTCACAAGGTCTCCAGCATCTTCAGCAGCTCGTGAAGAGTCAAGAAGTGCATCCGTCTCTTTACAAAGACGTTCGCAGTCATCTCCTGACTGGGGCTGATATCCTTCCGGAATTTGTGCAAGCTGTTTGGAAATAAAGATTAGGGTTAATAAAGAAAACGGGTGATATGAATTGATAACAAGCCCAAGGTTCATGGCATGTTGACATTAGATTTTGGCATTACTTCTTGACTTTGATAACATACCTGTAGATTGTGCTTCAGACCCTGTTGAAGTGGAAGGCTATCAGTGGAAGAAAGAGAATACGAATCATAGCCCGCGTCATAATGACCGCTGCTACTGCTCGATAATTCTCCAGATTTGCTTGTAGGACTTTTGGGAACACCAGCGTTCCTCTGAACTTTATTAACTATATACAAGTACGGATTTTCCATCGTCGTCGACGAACTTGAAGAAGCGCTGTTTCGGTCGCCAGACCAGTTTCCAGAATCTCGTCTTCTCGGGACGTTGAGGTGATCCGGAATACTGATTCCGTCCTGCGGAGCCGATCCGGCGCTCAAACTTCTTGTCAACTGCATCTGCTGTTTTTTCTGCTGTTGCATAACATTCTCAACAGCTCTTCGACTGATGTATTTTGATTCTGCGTCTCCATCAACTGCATCCACACCCTGAAAAAAGATGATGATTGATATTATGATGTCCAAATTCGTGGATTTATGTTTGGTAAAAAAAGTACCTAATTAAAAGTGGAATAATTACCTGATTGCCGAAGATGTTATTTTGAATATCAGTCAAGTTCTGATAGTCGCTGTAGATTCTGCGTTGAGTATAAATGTGAGGTGGACTGTCAGGGTTAGGAGTAATCGCTCTCCTCGCCGTGCTATTAATTGGTGGTTTTTCAGGACTTGGGGTGATTGATCGCCGAACGTTGTTCTTCGGTGGCGTCTTAAGCCCATTTCCATTAGGAAATGGAGTGACTGTCTTGGGGGCATTCTCGGTATTGACAGGCGTCCCGCCCGGGGTCGCGTATAACAAAAGAAGAGGTTGGTATCGACCTCGCCTACACTTTTCAACGACCTGCTCCCATCGAGGTCCAATTTCCTTTACGGTCGCGTCGTCGAAATAGATCCAGACCTAGAATCAAGTAAACAATCAGTCGAAGAACTAAAGCGAATTCAATTTTGATGTTGAGCCAGGAAATGTCTTCTAATATTGCAAATTGGGTTGGGCTTGGAACCTACCTTTAGTTTTGTATGGAAGAAGAATGTGGAATAGTGTTTTCCGTAATATGTAACTACTCCCACGAGATTATGTACAGTGGAAGCTCCCCATCTGGAGTCAACAACACTATGGAAAACATCGCTTAATCGAAGAGTCGTTCCGACTGTTGCGAACACATCCATAATGTGTTCGAGGGAGGGTCGTTCGCTGTCCCAAACAACACCAACAGAGACAATCTCTGGTCGGTTCATTAGGGTTCGACAAATTTGTATTTTTGCTCCACAGGCACTCTGCAAATTGAGGGAAAAAGTTTAGAGCTTGGATAATGAATAAGAGATATTCGTGAGAGGATTTCATTTTTCGGAGGGAACTATTTGTACGGAAGAAATGAATATATGGTTGAAGAGGGCTAATATTGAACTAAGAGGTACTAATATCCTTTTCATACTTACTGGACAATCGCGAATATCGCCCATGCCACCAGCTCGTCGCAAAAGCTGTCCAAATAAATCCGGACTGCTTCTAACAGCTGGGGGCGTTTGTCGAGCCTGAGATGTCAATGCCGACGCCGATACATAATGGACCATCTGAAATAAAAATTAGTTCTCCTTATTTTCTTTTGCTCCATTTAGTTTCATAAAAGAATCCGGAAAAATAGTTCTTAATAGTAGTTCGAATCGCCCCGAAGAAATTTGAATAGAAAACAAGAATCATTCTTCACCCATGACTAATTCGGTAACGTAATCAACATACACGCATCAGTGAACAGGAAAACCATTTCCAATCTGGATTAACTAAGACTAGAAGCTAATTTATTGAGCTTTTGAGTATTTTATTAAACATTTCTGATCTTTAGCTTGCTTTTAAATTACTTTAAACATAATTATTTTACGACCTCTTGGTTCTTGGAAGGAGCATTTCATAAAATCCATTTCGGAGTGAAGAACTACTGAAAGTTGTTCTTGACCAGAATGACTCAAAGAATAACGAGATTACGAAATTTTTCTCATTTTTCATCTAGGGTTTTTACGTTGATCGTATATAGCCACCGACTCAAAGTCCCCTTTTGTACTTGGGCAATTTGTTTTTTCTCGAAACGAGCTTCAACTTATGTCTTATTCGAATTTATTGTCAGCGGGGATCAAAATTTAGTAACAGATAGTTCAACGTTATTTATTGTAGAGAAAATGATTTAGAAATCGGAGTCATTTCCCGATTCTTTACGGTCAAGTTTTTCAATTTTTCCGGTCAACTGCAAGTAACAATTTATATTTGTCGCAAAACGCCAACATTTATTTCTATTCATGACCATCATTATATACATTATTTAAAAAGACATAACAAACATTGCAAAATAAATAAATTTTGAAAAAAATTCTCAAATTTTCAACAACAAAATATTATTTTTTACGTAAATTGGAATAGGTGAACTCATAATTAAGAAAAATCAATTCAGAATAACAAAAAAAAATGGATTTATAACTATTATTTCATTTCTCAATCGAGGAGATGAATATTCGAATAAAAAGATAAATATTTACCTAGAGCACTTCAATTTTCAACCTTGAAGGTGAATTTTAAAATAAGGAGATTGATTTCCAAATAGAAAGAATCATTTTCTAAGAAAAAATATAATATTTCAACGAAATAGTCGAATTTCGAACAGTTGAGTTTTGAACAGATAAATTAAAATTTACTGAAGAAGATAAATTGTCAACGAAAATTTGAATACTCAAATTTGAAAATGAAAAAATTCATGTTTAACTAAACAAATGAACAACTGAAGGATTTGAGTTTTAAACGGATAAATGAACTTGTACTGAAAAAGATAAATGGTCAACAAAAAATTT
>WSXT02147954.1:0-10340 GCA_011762715.2 Neuroterus valhalla
CCCTAGGAGGGTTTCGTAATTTATAGACAGATCCCTAAACCCCATTATTAAATTTTTGCAAGGATATATGAAATGCTTGTTTTTTAGAATACAGTTTTGTATATACATGAAGCACAACAATCGATTTTTCAAAGTACAATTTTGGAAAATATCTCACTAGATGTAATAAAAAATCACAATAACGAACACAACATTTTTCAAGTAACATATTTCTTGGGCAAAACTTCTATGTAATAGGTTTTTTATGAAAGAGGTTATACTATAAAAGAGGTTATACGTGACAGCGTCCAACTTACCATCTAATTCCACGGCTGTCATCGCTTTATGGATGCTGCTGCAGAGAACTCACGTTTTCCACAAAAACTAACAGTAAGTCACAACAAAAAAACAGTTCAAAGAAACTAAAAAAAGCATCGATTACCAGAAAAACATTAACAACAACACGATGCTCTTCAAGCAGCAGCGTGTTGACGTGCGCGCGGGACAGGAATAGCTGCTTGCCAGGCAGTGGTGACATCTCTCCATTTCATTAATGTCCCAAACATAGCTAAGTGCGTTCTGGACATTAAATGTTCCGGTCGAGCGCGCACTGAACTACGTCCGATCCAAACTTTTACCCATGGACAGTAACCAGTGCGTTCAGACGCTGCTGGACTGCGTTTTCTTCTCAGTGTAGTTCTCCGATAAAAAATTCACGTAAGCACACAGCTGAATTTTCGACACACGAAAAATATAAGAAACCAGCAAGTGCGTTCAGTTCACATTACTCCTAATTGAGTTTTTTTTCTCGGTACAGTCCTTTTTCATATTTTTATAGAATATTCAAAAAGTCAGTATAAAAACAATTTTTAAATTTGCATCAATATTATTGTTACATACGTGTGTCGTATTGATATTTTTATCATTAAAACTAACTTCAAAGAATATAAACATTGATACTGAATTTGTGATCTAAAATTATAGGTCCAATCAATCCAAAAGAGTGACGGACAGAAATGTTCCGAAAATAGTTGATGGTGAATCATTACCTTTATTTATATGATGTGGTATGCAGTTGATGTAAAAATTAACTTCCAATTTACTTATATTCTATGTTGAAGCCTCGCCTGACGCGGAAAAAACTAGAGAAAAGAGAAAAAGTAAGGGAAATGATTCTAATGCTGGAAAAAATAACTTTTCTGATGAATACTAAATGAAACATATCGATATTTTTAGCAAATAATGTTAGACCTTATTACCTAGCCATTAAATTCATTGACTATTTTATGGAAGTATATTTCCCAAGCAAATTTTCACAGATTCCATCAAACATGTATTTTATATATTTTCTAATTTGCAAGCGAATCCTCGAAGCAATTTACAGCCTACGGCTGGAGCAAAGTGAGCTTTGAAACAAAATAGCACGTTCGGGCACTGGAAAGCCCAGTTCCACAAATTCGATAGGATGTCTAGCCGAAGACTTATCAAACAAATATGAATTAGATTTGCCACTAAAAAGTTCACAGGAATTTGAAAAGATGGACGATGTGATCTTCAACGAAAAAACATTCCGCAAAGAATCTGTAAGTAAAAAATCCCTCGTCTTTTTGTTGTTATTAACCTGCAAAATAATTTGTGAAATTCTATTTGATTAGAAATATTACTTAATTTGAATATATTCCTTAATATTCCTTGAAGTTCGGTCCGACCTTAGGTTATTTCGAACTGTCAATTATTACTTTTACTTCAAATTCAACCCTTCTTATTTCGAACAAAAGACAAATTAATTTTTTTTTAGCAATAGAGTAGACACTGATTTCAATATTTTTAAACAGTATTATTTGATTTGAAAAAAATTCTCTACAAGTACATTGCCCGAGATGTCATCTTAGGGTATACAGCTCAAAAGAAGATGAACAATGAATTGATTTTTGAAGACACTGAGTTCTGCAAAGTCATGAAAGGTAACGAATATTCTTTTTACATAATAAAGAAAAGTTCTCCGTTCACTCAAATAGATTATTATTATTATCATTATTAATATAGGCCATATACTTTATTTCATCCGTTTTGTTCTCCAAGTACAACACAAAGACTGATGTCGGGCTTACGGAGACTAAGTTTCATCAAAGTCTAAGTCCTAGGAGATACAATCTCGATCGCAGTTGCTTGGGACGGGTTTTGAGCTTTAGGGAAAACGAAGTGGCAAATGAAACTAATCAAACTTTGAGTTCGTAACTTATCTTTCCAGTACCACTCCCCTTCGTTATTATTTTAAAATTTTGACATTTGTGTTCGCCTTTGCTATATTCATAATAAAAAGATGATATAGAAGAAGTTTAATCTGGTTGGAACAATAAATCCTACCCCTACCCTTCTGATTCGAAAATTAAACCATTGTATTCAGCTCTAGTGGAAGGACGTGATTAGATTCACGTGGGAACTATTAACGCTATAAGCTACGACTGGAAAAACATTGTTTAACGAATTATCACATCGGATTTAAAAGGCTGCACGAGATTGAAATTTTATTAATAAATCGGTTTCAATTATGTGTTTCAATCGAGGCCGAATGAGGTCAATCATTCTTATATCAGCCAGCGGCTAATCGGCCTCCAACTAGTGGCTAATCAGCAATTAACTAGGATCTGTCCAGCCAATAAATCTCGGCTAACTAGCACATGAATAGCGGCTGACCAGACGGTTTAGTCTGGGCCAAGCCAGAGACAGGACATTTTTCCACACCGAAGTAAGTAGAGTTTTCCACATTGCATGACTTCAAGATTTGAGGCAAACACAAACTAACCTCGAAATAAAAAACGAACCTACTTTCTAACAGCTTTTCACAACATAAAATTATTTCTTTCACAGATAAGATTCACAGTAAATCTTACAAATAATATTACCAAACTTGGAGTATTCGTATTGAATTCGAAAAAATTCACATTCTGGTAACTCAGTGCATAAATTTGCTAATGTTAGCAACAGCGGGATTAGGTTAAACAAAATTGTGTTGGCATTCTCTAGAAAAAGAAGCTTTGCAAGTTTCAATCGCCGCGATTATGACAAGTATAATGGAATTTAAATTTTGCGCTATCTAACGACGGTGGCTATAACCACTAAACCTTTATAGCCTTCGAGCCCCAACCTGTTTGACATTTTGAGATTATGAGTCGCGTCTCATGTTCCGCTGGGGCTCTTGTAACATTTATAATCTAATTACATTAGAACGAACTCCAAACGGATGAAAATCTAGCAGAATTGTTCGGAACAAAACTTGTCTTCATCATAAAGCATTTGATTTATCCAAATCCCTTTCCTAGTCGATCAGTGTGACCAAACGTTACCTCAAATGAATTGAAAACCCAATTTTGACATCAAAATGCGCTCCGAAACTGAGAACATTTCGAAACATAGTAGAATCGTTCACAACAATGTTTCGATGTATCCTTTTGCTGCACCACAAGTTTGAAATTTATAAAAATGAAGCAACTTCAAAGTGGGAAATCTGGCGTAAAAGAAAAATAGTTTTCATTTAATTTATATCCAATGTATTTTTGTATAGCAAAGCGAGATCTACAATTTCGAACATTTGTACTGCGATCTGACATTTGTGCGGCCAAAAATCGATTCTCTGATTTTTAGTGTTTTACGTAGATTCGAACTTGCTCTTCAAGGTAACAAAGTTAAAAAAAAATTATATTATTAATAATTTATTCAGTACAAGGGTTTAAGGGCGTTTAAGCATTGTCGTCCGGGAGAGCACTCGAGACTTTTCTCTCGACACGTACACATGCGCGAATGCCTTGACTGTGAGCCATTCCAACGAACGTGAACGCTCGGCTTCATCATGGCTTAAGAAAGGGGAGAGAGGAAAGGAAATAATGCCCAGCCCGGAACACGTGGGTCTTTCTTTCCGAAGACGGCCGACCCGATTGAACTTACACTCACACACGATAAACCTCTACAAGCATTTACGATGGAAAGAGGGAGAATAATCGGAAGAGTCCTTTCGGTTCATCGCCACTTCTCCTGCTTCTCCTCTGAAATTACGTTTGGCTCAATTGAAATTATCGTTATTTATTCTCTTTTAAGCAATTTTTCCAGATAAAAAATCAATTCGTCTATAAGTTTCTTATTGATAAAAGTTATCGAGCTTCGAGTTGCTGAGATAAAGACTAAGCACTGCCAACTATTTATGTTTAGAATCAGAAAACAGATCATCCCTTGAAAAGGAATACTGAAGATGAGGAATTACAGAATACGTTTAATACTATAATAGTATAAAAATGTCCATTTTTGACCTTTGTTTATTTAAACTAATTCAATTCCCAATTGGTAGAGTTTGAATGCTAATATGAGAATGATTAAATGTCAATTACTTCAAATATGAAATTGACCTTTTTGAAGGTTCGGATGAGAAATTGTTTTATTGAAAAAAATTGGATTGTTCTGGTTTTTGAAGCTTTTCATTCAAAAGTGTTAAAGTTTCAACGTTTTTATTTGAAAATGATACAAATTGGCCTACTTCCTACTTGAAATTGTATTATTTTGAAAACTTGAACCTAAATATTCGAAAGTCTAATTTTTGAATATGAAATTATTTAATTTTGAAAGCTCTCAATCTAAACATATTCGAATTAAAATCTTATATCAAACTTCAAATATAGAATTAAACAATCTTAAACGTTGAAAAAATCCAAGATTTCATAATCCAAAGGTAAATCCAGAAATGTTTATCTTTGACGAATAATAATTGGAGCAAATTCAAACTGAGAAACCTTGAATATCCTATTTTGAAACTTTGAACTAAAAATGCAAGGGCTTCTCATTCAGAAATGTAAAAACTTCCAATGTCCAGTTTTTTTTCAACGCTTTTGGTCAGGAATGACAACATTCGAAATTGTTTCCATTTGCGATTATCCTGTTATCTTGTGTTCAATGAAAGATTATTCAATTTTGAACGTTTTTCATTCAAGAATTATTGTAATGCATTGTTTTTTGATTCCCATATTTTTTTATTTTTTTAAATTTCGAAATGAAATTATTGGGAACTTGCAGTTCCTAATTTAAAATTAATAAAAACTCAATTCCATGGTTCATTCAAAATTTTTAGATTTCGCAAATTTTAAAGTTAAATTCCCTCATTTTGAATTTTAAATAATTTTAATCGAATGGCCATATTTCCAAACTTTGAACGCTTTGAACTGAAAATCGTTTCTCTTTGAACACTTTATAAATTCGAGATAATTTGAATTTAATTCATTTGAAAAAGTATTATTTCTAGAAATGTGATCTGAAATTATTCGATTCTGAATGCTTCGAATCAGAAATGATATATAAATAATTTCAAATCCTGTAATTTTCAAAATATACTCTCTTTAAAAATGTTTAATTTCAGACCCTATAAAATTGGAAATCAGAGATATTCTCCAAATTATTTCATTTCTCAGCTCTCTAGATTAGAACTCATTAAAAGTTCAAATTTTTTCGAATATACAAAATGTTCGAACGAAAACAATTCTCAGCTCAAAGCGTTCAAAGTTTAAAAATATTTCCATTAGATTAAAATGAATTTGATGTTAAATTGGAGGAATTCGACTAAAAAATGTCCATAAGATTAAAATTATTTCAATCTGAAATTGAATCAATTGGATCCAATAATTTTCAAAATCTAAAAATTTTGAATGAACCATGGAGTTAGGAAATTTTTGATTATTTGTAATTAGGAACTTTTAGCATCTAGTAATTTCATGTAGGAAATTCCGAATTAGAAGACAGTCAATTGCAATAATTCTTGAATGGAAAACGTTTATATTTGAATAATTTTAAATTGAAAATGAGATAATAGGACGATTGTTCATGGAAAGAATTTCAAATGTTATCATTAGTTTACATTTCCAAATAAAAAGCCCTCAAAATTAGAATACTTACGAATTGTTCGAATGTTCAATATCAAACGATTTCTCAATCAAAATATTGAAAAGGACAATTTTATATTGAGAGTACATTACAGTCGCCAGAGGGCTGTAGACTGTTGTGTTTGGGACAAAGCTCCAGCTTTTTTGTTGTTTCTTTTGGACTTTCTCCGCAATTTTCTTGGTTTTCTGCGTGATACTGTAATCCTGGTTCAATCCTGGTTCACTTTTCGATTAAGCAAGTGCGTGTTTTTCAGTGACAGGCATCGCTATGAATAATTGACAGTCTTACTCCAATCTTAGTCCAATAATACCAGTATGTACTAAGTTTAGACGTGCTGTGTCATTTATGGTGTTTTCGTGGCTTTATGGACATAATTTTACCTATCTAGTAATTTTTTCTTTTTGTATCCATTGAATCAATTTTGTTCAGGTATGCATTTATTTTTCTTTATCCTGTGATTTCTCGATAGCGGGAAATTCTTGAGCTGTGCTCCTATGTTGAGGCAAACAGGTAATGACGTCACTGTTAGAACGCCTTCGTAACCCGTCTCAGCCTATTCAGTGCGCTTTACAGTAGAGCGGGTTGCCAGCTGACGGGCGCTACACTCTTTACTATAAAAAACCTCACAAGAATCTTATTTTATTACTCATTTGTTATTGATTACTTGTGAAAATGTCTAATTCCACCCCTCAATCAGAAGACGCTACTCCTGGTCGTACATGTAGGAACTGCAACAAAATAATTAAGAAACTCACAAAAGCGAGAATTTGAGCCTCCTGGAATTCTGTGTTCAGTGCGAGAGTTGTTCTTTCTATGAGATCGAGCAAAAGAAAGGTGGAATACTGCTGGTCTGTACCATCTGCCGTAATTTCTTAACGGATGATGACACAGCGACAGGGATCTCCTCTATATCAATTAGAGAGCTCCAGCCTTCTATGGTCTGTGCGGAGGAGGAGAAAGATGTGATTCCCAACAAGGTCACTGATAATAGCGTGGAAACATCGAATGTCACTCAACAAAGGAGCTTGGAATCAAAGGATGCATCTTTACAATCCGGAGACCCTAACCTAGAGTCACTTTGCGAATCCTCTCGTCTACGAGACTTACTATTATTACGATTCTCTATCGGCTGAAATGAAGAAAATCACTGAACAAAACATGCTTCTCCTTAGCACATACGAGAAGCGTCTAAGTAACCTGTAACAGGCGGATCGTGACCGGGAAGTTATTATCACGGGTATATCAACGTCCCTTCAGGAGAAGCTTCTAGACCTCGTCGACTCAATCTGCAAATCTGTCAAGGCGAAAGCCAACAAACCAACATCGAGGACGTTTTTAGGGTACTGACTGGGGATGGGAAACATCCTGCTCCGATAATCGTCAGATTGAACGTCGCTAAAATGAGGGATGACTATGTCGCAAATAAAATAAGATATAAGAAAATGCTAATGGTCAATGATATTGATACCAAACTAGCAAACGGTATTGTCAACATCAACTGCAATCACCCTCAAAACCTTTATAAGCTACTGCGCAGCCAGAGCTAAATTTGGCCCTGTTAAACTTCCACGTAAAGCTTGGATATAGAAGAAGGAGGTGTGGTTTTGCCATTCATAAGCATTGAAATTTCATTCATTAAATTCATTAGCATCGATTGAACCAATAAGAATCACTGATTCGACCGACTCGTTTGATCTTGATACTATTCTCTCCAGTCATCTAAGTGAAGCTGTTGATTCTCGGCAATCTTGACTCAATACCTTCTTTGTTTCGGATAATGCCTCGGAATTGGCGACACCACTAATATCAGCATTTCCACGTCTTTCGGATTTTCCTGGCGTGCCTCCCTTGAACTCTAGCTGGCCGGGCGATTCGTTCGTGGACGCCTTTCCAATGATACGCCTTCAAGATTCAACGGGTTTGTCAGCTATTGTTTCATAGGTAAACCCCGCCTCTTCTTCACCCGACATCTTGCACATTTCAAATTGTTACGACTTGGTGTCTCCGTTCAAATCGACTTTTTTCGCTGTGAGTAATTGCTCTTTTTCGGATGTCCATTTAAATACTTCCTTCGGTGACCCCCGTCTTTTACATCTTAGCAGCAAGCAAGGCAAACCATTGCGCTTGGCTCACATAAATGCGAGATTACTCCCTCCATAAGTATCATCACGGACATCATTCATTTGTATAATATCGACATTTTTGTGATCTCCGAAACTTGGCCACGTACCGATATACCCGATGATGCAATACTCATTCAAGGATTTAGCTTGATACGTGCCGATCGTAAAAGCCATAAGGTAGCAAGAGGTGGTGGATCTTTGCCTTGTCATACTTGAGCTTAGGAAAGTACGCATCGCAATCATAGGAATTTACAGGAGCCTAAATGGGCATCTGTCCTGGGATAATGATTTAGAAGAGGCATGGATTCGTGCCACTTGTAAATCAAACCATGTCATTTGTTTAGGTGATTTCAATATCAACGCGGCCGACACCTCTCGCACATTTTGGGCTAGTTTGCTTCAAATCTCACGCTCTTTTTCACTCAGGCTGATTATCAAGAAACCAACTCGAGCTGATTCAATAATACATCTCATCTTTGTAACCGACGAACTCCTAGTTTTAGATTCAGGAGTATCGAAGCTATCGGAAGAGTTTGACCATGTTATGATTTTTTGCGACATGATAATGGATTCAAAAGCAAGACCGAGTATAAACGCATCGGTAGGAACTTTAAACGCGTGGATCAAACACAGTTCGATGATGCGGTGAATTGGGCGGACCGGGCTACTATATTAAACCTCTCCTCGTTAGATGAGAAAGTAGATCGCTTCTCTCATATAGTTTGAAACCTTCTAAACCGCTTCTGTCCCTTTCGTCATTTCAGAATCGCTTGACTTAGGCCACCTTGGTTCTCGGACTCTATAAGGAAGATGTCTAGGGCTAGAGACAGAGCGCGCTCCAAATGACTTCAAGAACTGTATCAGCCAAAAACAATATGTGCTCCTCCGTAACCTTACAACTTGCTCCCTTCAGCGCGAGAAAAAAGGATATCTAGCTAGCATTTCGGACCAGCCCTCTTCCAAACACATATGGGAGAAGGTGAACCTGGCTGGTGTCTGGTCAGGCCAGAAACAGTTCTCTTGGGGAGATCTACGAACGGACCACACCATTATTATTGACTTCTATCTAGATACCATCCCACCAGCAGCAGCGTCAGATGAACTAATATGCGACCTTCTGTCGTACTTTGGTAACATACCTGACTCTCAGAATACTTCTATGTTCAAAGAAATTGACCTAAGTCAACTGCATTGCACTATGAGATCGTTCACTTCTACAGCCACGGGATCAGTTGGTATAAATAGCTCCGCTGTTTATTTCTGTAAACCATCATGCCTTTCTGTAATACTGAACATTATGAATACATCATTAGGAGGGAAAATTTCACTCGGCATGGAGATCAGCCATCATTCGTCCTCTTCCTAATTGCGATAGCCCAAAATCGTTTAGTGACCTGCATTTTATAATCATTTTACCTTATCTGAAGAAAGTGCTTGGAAGCATTTCTTTGCAGCATTTAACACCCTACATCAACAAAAACTATATATTACCCTCAAATCAATCAGGGTTTAGGAAGGATTTTTCGTCTGCTAAAACTCTTCTTCACGTCTCGGATGAGATAGGTAAATCTCTGGATTGTTCAAAGGTAATCCTGTTAGCCTTGCTAGACTTGTCCCGAGCTTTTGAGACCCTTGATCATGGGTTGCTTTCGAAGAAATTAGAATCCAAAGGAGTAAGTGAGAAATCTATCCTGGGTTGCAAGGTTCCTCAAGGGGCAGTTAGTAGCTCTTCCTGGTTTTCAATATATACCAGCGACCTTCTCGCCTCCGTGGAGGATTTCTTGGGTGGGGTAGAGGCGATCTCTCAGGGAAGAATAAAAATAACCATACACATGTATGCAGATGATACACAGGTTTACATCCGTTTTAAGAGAGAAGACATTAACGAAGGAGCAGTCATATTAAACGCGGTCATAGTCCACATTGCTGACTGGGCGGAAGACCGAGCTTTCTTGATCAACCCGTCAAAATCTGTCATTCTACCGATAGCTGGATCAGATCATGAATTTCTGTTTTTCCTGAGCGCACCCCTGAAGAAGAGGATTCAGAGAGTGCAAAACTCCTGTTCGAGATTCGCTTTCAGTATAAGGAGATGCGATCGTATCTCCCCCGCTTTTAACGAATCAGGTTGGATGAAAATGAACCAACGGTGGAGATTGCATCTCTGTTTCTCGTCTTCAAGGCAGAGATGGGCGTAATCGAATAATCTTCGTAATCAATTACATTTTGATTACTTGAGTACATGTATTCAAGAAGTACGTGAATACTTGAATACATGTATTCATGTAATCCGTAAAATAACAAGCTACATGAATA
>WSXT02147965.1:0-10340 GCA_011762715.2 Neuroterus valhalla
TTATTTTCGGGACGACTAGCCAAATGGCGAAAATAGGCTTGTCGTCCCGAAATTCGGGACGACTAGCCGAACGCGCGTTATTGCTAGTCGTCCCGAATTTCGGGACGACGAGACGCAGCCTTTTGAAAAAGCCGAAAAGTCTAAATTCATTTTGGAATTATTTCCACCATGATTGTTTACTTCGTTTAGAGTACGTTGTAAATTATCAAAATTAGAATGTTGACGAAGTTATAATAATTTTGGCATCAGCGACTTTCATCTCGCATGTGTTGGAAGAAATTAATGATGAAAAATGGGCTTGTTGCTATTGTGAGCAGCTAGTCAAATCATTCAAATTTTCAAAAAATCTTTCACTAAATTTGTCTAAAATTGTCAATTTAAATATGAAGAATGAATTAAAATATACTAAGTAATATTAACTAGCATCTAATTTTTTTAACGAAAAATAATAGAAACTATATTTTTGCCCAAAAACTATTTTCTAAATTCCGTAAATGACAAACACGAATTATTCTAGGAATAAGTAGGCTTAAGATTTGGAATAAATGATTCCCAACAGAACTCATATAATTTAGACTGGTTAAATAATTTCAATAAAGTATTAGTGACTTATAACCAGTATATGTTTTTGATGTTTTAATAGTGATAACGCTCATTTTTATAACTCATTTTAAACTCCACATATAATAGATGAAAAGAACTTAATCAACATACTTTCCTGAATAAAAAAGACTTTAATGAAATTCTCAGTTTATGCTTAGAATCTTCTTATTGCGAATTCAATAATGTTCTTTACAAACAATTTTTTGGACTACCAATTGGGTCACTAATTTCAGCAGCTGCTGCAAACATTGTTATGGAAAGTATAGAAAAACAAATTCTGAGTAATTTGGACTATAATATCATTTTTTACTATAGATACATTGACGATACGTTAATTTGTCTTCCAAAAAATAAAATGGATGATATTCTTGACAAATTTAATTTAGCAGATAATAAATGAAAATTCACTATTGAATTGGCAAAAGAAGATAAAAAACAATTTCTTAGATCTGACACTGAAAATAGAATATAATAAAATTATAAGTAATTGTTACCGCAAACCAATTTGGTCAGGACGTTTTCTGAAATTCGCTTCGCATTACCCAAGTTATAATAAAATTGGTGTTATTTTTGGTCGGTATAAGTTAATTATTGAATCAAAAAATGCAAATAAAAAAAGAAGAAAATTTTTTTAATCAAAACAAAATTATAGTAATACCATATATTTAAGGTTTTGATAAAGTTCTTTTTAGAATTCTCAATAAAAAAAGTAAATTCCGAATCGTGTTTTCTGTCGATAATACTTTCGACAAATTTTTTTTCAAAATTCTGAAGATTTAATTGATAAATTCCATGAAATCGATAGTATCTATTTATAAAATATCATATTAAATTTTGATATGACATACATTGGACAATCTTCTAGGCATTTAGGTATCAGAACTGAAGAACATGAGAAATCTGTAGAAAAGAATTAAGATAATATAGAATCACAGTCTAATTTCTCATATCAAAACTAAAAATTTTTCATTTTTCCCGTCTGAGAAACATATCATATGACATCTTAATGTAACCTTAAAATTTTTCTGCTGTCATAAGTTCTAATCTGTAAAGTGGCACGTTTTGTCCGTCAATAAATATTAAATAAAATGTAGTTTTTATAGTTTAAACAATCCTATGACATTTTTCTAAGGATTGCTGCATTTTTTACAACAGCATTTTAATTTTCATCTCAATAAGATGACGTTTATTAACAGTTCAAATTAAAAATTTGTATAAAAAGAACTTCTATAAAGTCTATGTAACCTAATTATTTGACATGCTTATTTAATGAAGCGTTGTTTCCGACTAAGAATTATCATCGAAAACTTTTCTATGGACTTATGGTTTTTTCTTCAATCTTCATTTAATTGATAAGATAAGTTGTAATATTTATTTCTTACAACTTGTAAAATCATCGATTCTTATAAATATTGAATGAAACTACTCTGTACAATGATATTCGAAAAATATCATGTATTATGAATTCAATAATCTTTTGTTAAACAGAAACAAGGCTTGAGAAGGATGCAGATCTGCGTCGAAACGCGTTATCACTATTAAAACATCAAAAATATATATTAAGCTTAAGATTGTTCAAGATCAAAAAGTTTTAAATTGTAAACCACTTAAATTGAAGTCCCTTAGAATTAGTCATCATTATTACAAATTGTAAGAAAGTTTGAAACAAGAGCCTTGCTGCCCTCGATATTTTGAACATATTGACTTAAAGTCTCCGGAACCAAATTTGCAAAGGATGCAAAAACATGAATTACCCAAAATCTATTCGGAATATTTAACGATAACCCATAGGATTTTGAAGAATTTTCATATCATTTTATCGTTGCTATTACGCTTCTACAGGATCTCGCAATAATTCAACAACAGTATTATTTGTTAGGACTGAAGTTAACTAGAGGACTCGTGTTGATATCAACAAGGAATTCTGAACATCCGAACTAAATTCCTCGTTAATATAACAAGAAATTCCTTCATGTTTCTTGTCCCAACTATTCAACCCTGTCCTAACTAGAATATAAGATTGCGTATTGATCAGTCCTTTCCAGAGAAAGAGGAAACATATTGGAAATAGAAGTTTGGCTCCTCAAGTTGGTTTCCTGTTAGTAATTTTCTGCGCGCAATTTCCGGTAGTTGAGCGGTAAAAGCAACCTGGCACTATTTCGTCAATATAAAAATGAATTTGAAATCATAGGAATGTTTCATCTATGTTAATAACCAAATAAAATCTTGAACAATTGCATATCAAACGGAAGAAAGATACAAGAAAATTATTTTTCCACAGGACGGTAATCCAACATTTCAAATAAAATGGATTTCAGCTGGAGCTTTTTCTTCAAACGAAGGTACTTTTATTCCATCTAAGACCAGGATTATAACTCCAACCAATTAAACTTTCTTCCGGCAATCTCTAAAAGCACCAATTGAGCCATCATAAACGAAAAAATCGATTTCACACCCACTTTCCGAAAGACTTATCAGATATAAAGTACCACGATATGAAGAATTGAAACGGACCAATTTCTTTCATTTCTAGACTCCACTTTGTCAGGCTTCAAACATTCTCGTTAAACCCAATTACTTTATAACTCCGTTTCCGCTGGTCGAGAACTGCGATGTTTCAGATTGGCAGAAATCGTTAAAAAATGCACTCACCTTTCGGAATAATAATGACAGAATCCATCATCAACACACCTTCTAAGATCGAGTCCCTTCTGCTGAATTCCTTTGAATACAATTTTCGGTAACCAATATCCGGAATCGACAAAGTCATCATCAAACTCGAATTCGATTGCAACCAATTATTCCCGACGACTGGTTAATCGAACAATTATTGATCAAGCAATAATTATCGGTTAGAGTGCAAATGAGTCCACAGGTGTTTCAGTGGTCACGAATTTTTCACAATCACAATACACACTAAATCTCTGAACTATTGAAAGACTATATTTCCAGTTTCTTGAGCTTGACTTTTCACGGAAATTTTCACCATCACAGTAATTTGTTCCTTCACGAATATTTCCCGTTCACGATCATTTTCTCGCACAGTATCGACAGACACGTATTTCTTGGGGAAACACGGGAATCGAGTTTTCCGGCGCTGCTACAGGTGTTCGTGGGACCGAAAACTGGTGTCCCGGTGTGAGATTTGAACGCGAAAGGGAAAGTGTCTTTCCAGGTATATTTTTCATACCTTTTTTTCATAACACTTAATAAGACTCACTTCCGTTTCCGGTGAATTTTTCGCGACTTCTACGGCGCGGCCTCTTCTTCGGTACGGCGTTTTCCGTACAAGTAGCGGTGGGTTGACAAGCGTTTTTTTTCGATCGGACCCTTGGCTCGAAAATTGGATTTGGCGGTTCTCAGAGGGCTGGCAAGAGGCGCAGAATTGATGCGCATCAAGAGTTGAGCTCGACGTTCGCCGTACGACTAGACTGGGACGACGTTCTTGCCGTTGACCCGGAGCTTTCATGCGACGCTTGCGCTGCGCCGCCAAATTATTGCCCTATCCGGAAAACCGTCCCACCTATGACGTAACTTATCGTGACGCCCTACCGGTATTCCTCTTGTCTGTCACGTTACTTTTGTATGTACTTTACGCAGAGCACACGGCTGAAGACTCGATTAATCCTTCCAATCTACTAAGGTCAAGAAAGGAGTAAGCTTTCTATTATGGCTGATCCTCCCAGAATTATTATTTCACACGAAAGAGAGTTCTGGAAAAAAATATATATATTTATACTTAAGGGACATGTAACCGACGCGACTTACGATTGGAAAATAGCACTTTTTTGGGACAAAAATCAGCCGACTCTTCAATTTTCAACGGATCAGATTTTTTTTGAAATACTTATGAAGAATCGTTCTCTAACGTAGAGGTGCACGTTTTTTGAATTTGTTATTTAACCTAAAATTTGCAATTGGTTATATTTGGGATATTCACTTAGCCCCATTCATGTATATTTTTTGACAGAGGTATAGAATTAGTAAAGTTACTTTTTTGGAATAGAAATGTAACTTGTAGATAAATATCCTGTATTTTGTTAATTGTTATAAGCAAATTAATGGATAGAACTGTTAACTGTTGAGTTTCCGTATCTCGAATGTATTACTTACATAGATTTTGTAATGAAAATATGAAGAATCAATTTTCAATTACAAACCAGCACCAAGTGACAATTAAAGTTAATAGTTTAAACAATTTTTATAAACAAATTCACTTATTTGGCATATCTATGCTTCGAAAAATTTTCTCTTCTGTGGAATCATTTATTTCCATCTGAAGAACAAAAATATCAGACAATAGAGTTCCATCGAACAATATTTGCCATTGTTATAAACATTTTTTAAAATAAATTCACTTATTTGGCTTCCACTTAATTGTTCATAACAATGACAAATGTTATTTCATGGAACTCTAATAAGTAATATTCTTGTTCTTCAGATGAAAATAAATGATTTCACAGAATAGAAAAATTTTAGAAGCATATGTATGCCAAATAAGTGAATTTGTTAATCAAAATTGTTTAAACTATCAACTCTAATTGTTACTTGGTGCTTGTTCGCAATTAAAAATTGATTCTTCATATTTTTATAACAAAACCTATGTAAGAAATACACTCGAAAATCATTTATTTTCATCTGAAGAACAAGAATATCACACATTAGAGTTAAATAAAAAAACATTTGCCATTGTTATAAACATTTTTCATAAACGAATTCACTTATTTGGCATATCTGTGCATCAAAAATGTTTCTTTTCAGTGGAATCTTTCATTTTCACGCAAAGAACCTGAATATTACACATTAGAGTTCCATCAAACAACATTTGTCATTGTTATAAACAAATTAACTTATTTGGCACAAATCCACTTATTTGGCATATCTGCGCATCGAAAATTTTTCTTTTCAGTGGAATCTTTTATTGTCATCTGAAGAAGAAAACATTACACATTAGAGTCCCATGAAACCACATTTCTCATTGTAATTAACAATTTTTATAAACAAATTAACTTATTTGGCATTTATATGCATAGAAAATTTGTCTCTTATGCGGAATCATTTTTTTTTATCTAAAGAATAGCATTGGTGCACAACTGAGTTTCCCCCAACAAAATTTTTTATCATTGTTATAAACAAATCATACAATCAAATTTACTTATTTTCGTGTCACTATGCAATTGGCTATATTGATGTAAAAATGTATTCCATAGCAATATTCCAGCTTCTCTACTAAACGTCAAAATTTCATCCATGAAAGAGATTTTTTTGTTTCGCACTTATTAATATATTTTTCGGTGCTTTTGGAAATTTTAAATATTTTTTACTTCCTTAAATTTACCCTTGGGTTATCTATACCCATAAGCCTATGAAATTGGAAGATTCGCTTGAATATATTATTCTACGAGAAGAGTTTTGGAATCTTCTGTCATTTGTTTCTGTTTTGCACCTTTCAAGAACAAATGAATAAACGTGGAACTGACTGTACTTTGTTTTCTCTTGAATTTTTTTGTCATTTGCTTTCGTTTCGAAAACGAAATCATTTCTTTTAGATGAAAGGAAATGATTCCGCATAAAGGACAAACTTTCCATGCATAATAATAAATACCTTATAAGTGAATTTATATAAAAATCGTTTATAGCAATGAAAAATGTTGTTTCATGGAACTCTAATGTGTATTATTCTTGTTCTTTACGTGAACATAAATGATTCCACAAAAAAAAAAAATCTTCGAAGCATAGATATGCAAAATAAGTGAATTTGTTTTTAAAAATTGTTTATAACAATGAAAAATGTTGTTTCATGGAACTCTAATGTGTAATATTGTTGTTCTTCAAATGAAAATGAATAATTCCACAGGGAAGAAAAATTTTCGATGCGCAGATATGCCAAAAAAGTCAATTTATTTATAAAAATTGTTTATTACAATGACAAGTGTTGTTTCATGGAACTCTCATAAGTAATATTGTTGTTCTACTGATGAAAATAAATGATTCCACAGAAAAGAAAAACTTTCGAAGCATAGATATGCCAAATAAGTGAATTTGCTTTTAGAAATTGTTTATAACAATGAAAAATATTGTTCCATGGAAGTCTAATGTTTATCATTCTTTTTTTTCACGTGAAAATAAATGACTAGACAGGAAAGAAAAATTTTCGATGCACAGATATGCTAAATAAGTGAATTTGTTCATAAAAATTGTTCATGACAATAACAAATGTTGTTTCATGGAACTCTAATGTGTAATTTTGTTGTTCTTCAGATGAAAATAAATGATTCCATAGAAAAGAATAATTTTCGATGCACAGATATGCCAAAAAAGTGAATTTGTTTTTAAACATTTTCTATAACAACGAAAAATGTTGTTTTACTGAACTCTAATGTGTATCATTCTTGTTCTTCATATGAAAATGAATTATTCCACAGAAAAGAAAATTTTTTCATGCACACATATGCTAAATAAGTGAATTTGTTTACAAAAATTGTTCATAACAATAATAAATGTTGTTTCATGGAACTATAATGTGTAATATTGTTGTTCTTCAGATGAAAATAAATGATTCCACAGAAAAGAACATTTTGCGAAGCATAGATATGCCAAATAAGTGAATTTGTTTATAAAAATTGTTTGAACTATTTACTATAATTATTACTCAGTGCTCTTTCGCAATTAAAAATTGATTCTTCACATTTTTATAACAAAATCTATGTGAGAAATACATTCGAAATCTGAAAATGCAACGGTAACAGCTATATATATATTAATTTGTTTGTATCAATTAACAAAATACAGGATATTTATCTACAAGTTACATTTTTATTCAAAAAAAGTAACTTTCCTAATTCTACACCTTTGTGAATAAATATATATGAATGGGGCTAAGCAAATGTCGCAAATATAACCAATTGCGAATTTCAAGTTAAATGACAAATTATTGAATAAAAAATTCAAAAAACGTGCACCTCTACGTTACAGTACGATTCTTCATAAGTATTTAAATAAAAAAAGCTCTCATCCGTTGAAAATTGAGGAGTCGGCTGATTTTCGTCCCAAAACAGTTGTTTTTTTCCCACCGTGCGACGGCAGTAGCTGGATAGTCATTCTCGATCCGTTGAGATCTCGAATGTTAAGCATTGACGAGTGCAATTGAAGCTCGGATGGATGACCGTTCGAGATTCTCGCTCAGTCGTGTTTCCACTAAGTTTAACTACTGTCGAGCAGGAGATTTAAGGATGTACACTAGGTACAGGTAATCTCAAAATTCTACAATCTTTATAATGATTCATAAAATTGACCAAAATGTATATAATCATAATTGCTGCGTATTTTGAAGGAGGCTTCTAAGTTTTCGTTTTTTCTTTCGCGTTAGGGAAAAGTTACAATTCCTATCTAATCCCAATGATCAAACCCTCATTCATTTTTCGAAAGGATTCTCTACAATTCTATTTTGGTCGTGTTCATTGGAATTCAAACTTTCATTGTTTATAACAATTGCAATAATTATGATTTCAAACTTATTTTTTCTGATAAAACCTACTCAAATAGAATTGCAGAGAATTCTTGAAGAATTAAATGAGGCCTCAATTACTAGGATTGGATGAGAATGTTAACTTTTCCCTAGCGAGAAAACAAAAATTGAAATTCTTAGTAACTTCTGATAAATAAACAATTTCTACCTAGATTATTTTTTTTCAAAGTACACATAGAGGCAAATTTTGATATTGACTGTATGTAAAGTACATACTTGACGCTGAGGATGGGTGTGGGCACTTCAGTACTATTCAATACCTGCACCCAAATTCGTCTGTCGGTAATTGACTGTTCTCGGGAGCTTTGGTTTTCTGCAGTTTCCTACTCCTCTGACCAAATATTTAGGCGAATGCAAGCGTTTTAACTAAAAATCCGGCTGCAGGCGGTAGGGGTTTAGGGGATTAAGATAGTTGAGGTATCGTGAGATTTCGAGGAGGGATTTGAGTTGAACAATTCGATGTCTGACGATCTCCTGTGGGAGAGGGAGAGACAGATGTATAAAAAACCAAAAAGGGTATACATGGAATAAAAATACAATCCAATCTTCTAGGGCTTCTACCAAACTGCCACGTTCGAAAAAAAAAATGGTAACATGGCAGTCTGGTACGAAGTTTTAATATTATTTCTGGTACCTTTCTCCTTCTTTACAATTTCAGGTTGATATGAATTTTGTAAGTTATATTATAACGATATTTTTGCTTGATTCAATTATGGGGACAATCAGGCGCGGTGGAAGGTGTGTTGTGTGTATTGAAAATCAACACATAAGAGCTTATGTGTGTAATGCAGGGTTTTTGAGAAGTCGTCTGCTCGAGCTCCCACCCCCTACTTCCCAGTCTAAAGATTGCTTAATAGTTATTTGCAACAGAGTTTTTATTGGGTATTTACAATAAATATTGTAAGGTAATGTAGATTTTTTCTCGAACGTGTAAAGAATTATTTTTATGCATTTTTGACGATCTAAAGTTTCCAGCGACCACCAATCAAATGGTCGAACTTTTGAACAAAAAAAGATTAAACTTTACGCACAAACAGTTACATCTTTGGACTTATAGCCGTATTTTCGAGATATTTCATCTCGATTGGTTAATGAAGTTAATATCTCTGGATTATGAGGTTACATGGGTTTTGAAGGCTCGAAAAGAGGGTATTTTTAGCATTTTTTTTTGTCAAATGAAATATTTTATTTAAACAATTCAGTATATCAAAGATTCATATTTAATAAGTATTTTGTGAAATTTTTATTTTTAAATATTGAACCCCTTTTCCCTTGACCCTCCAAAAAAAGTGATCTCCGCGAGGCCATGATAATTAACGACTGGTCTATCCAAAATCAAAAAACCAAAAAAGTTTTGTTAGTACGTTTATAAAACTCGTGCTTGGACAAAGGAAAAAACATAAAAATGAAATCCGAATTTTTGGTGGAGCTGTGAACAAAAAATCCCATTTTTCGGTCAAATTTTTGCGATTCAGCGCCTCGTAAAATAAGTTGTAATAAAATTATTTTTTAATCCTTCGTTCAAGCACGAGAAAATGTTATTTATAAGAAGTGCGCCAAACTTGAAGAAGATCGGTTTATAACTTTCTGAGAAATCGTGGCCGCCGACTTCAAAAATTGAGCTTCGAGAAAAACGCGAATAAAGATTTACGTTGGAAAAACATGCAGAATTTTATTTTATTTTTTTTCGACTTATTAAATAGTACGAAATGTTTTGAATATCTTTGATATGCCTAATTGTCCACATGAAACATTTTATTTGATATATAAAAGAAAATTGGTAAAAATACGCTTTTTTGAAGCGTCCGAACTGCGACGCGCCAAATTGCCGTAACATGATGGGCGGAACTTCCAAAGGGTCTACCTCTTAGAATTTTGCAGGAATCAATTAAAAATGTTGAGTGAATATTCTTAACATATTGTACTATTTGATAAGACGAAAAAAATGGAATCGATTTTTTGAAATTTAAAAACTCATGTAACCCCTTATAAGAATATATATTTTGATAATGAATAATTAATCAATAAGAAATTAATCCTAATCCATCTCAACCTAAAATAATTCTGATAATATTAGGTCTAATAATTACTAAAATTATTGAAATAACAAATAATATTAAAATTATAATAACTTTTTTTACATTCTCATCATTTATGATTGAGAAAGTATTAGAATCGTCTGAAATTTCACATATTGAATTTTCAACGG
>WSXT02147976.1:0-10340 GCA_011762715.2 Neuroterus valhalla
TAATTAAATACCCAATAATTATTGGAAATTTTCCCAAAAGTAAATACGGAAAAATGTCCTAATTTATTCCCGAATTTTACTCTAAAATTACGGACTCTTCCCAAAAAAAAATTCAGAAAAATTTCCCAATTTATTTTGGAATTTCACTCCATAATTAGTGAATTTTTCCAAAAATAAATTCAGAAATATTTCCCAAGTTATTTGGAAATTTAATTTTAAATTAGGGAATTTTACCAAAAATAAATTCAGAAAAATTTTCTTATTTATTTGGAAATTTTACTTTATAATTGGGAAATTATCCTGAAAATAAATTCGGGGAAATTTCCTAAATTACATGAGAATGGTACTTTGAAATTATGAAATTTCCTCAAATATAAATTAGGAAAATTTTCCTTGGTTATTACAGAATCAAACTAAAAAGAACCTAATCCTAAAAACAAACTTTGGAGAAGAATATAAAAAATATTGCTTAGTGTAATATTTTCATTTATGGATATTAAAATTTCTCAAATATCTTGGTAATTAAATGCAATTACTTAATTACACTTTTGCTATTAAGAATGTACTGCAATGCAAGTTAATAAGGAATATTACCTGTAAAAAAATGACAAAATTTCTAATTTGAGATCAATTTCTTATTCATATGGAAATGAATGTTTTCCTACGCAGTACTAGGAATTTCTCCTAAAAAAGGTTTTGTAAAATTCCTCCTGAATTTGAAAAATTTTCTAAATAGTATGGGAATTTCTTATTTACGAACTTATTTGCAAATTTCCCCCAGGCAAATAGAATATTTCCTATAGCAGTGAGAATTTTTCTATGTATAAATATTGGGAGAATTTTCCAAAAACTGTAGGAATTTCCCATTCCCAAATATGAATGTAAAAGTTCTCATACCGATCAAAATATTCCCATTCAGTAGGGAAATTTTTCCAAAGTTTTGGGAAAATTTCCAAGTTTTCCAGGAAAATAACTTTTCCCAACCAAACCTGCAACGAATCTTTCATTTTTATTCCTGCATTCATTCTTAAACGAACAGGCATCTTTCGTTCAATCTAATTCTTCTTCTACTTTGACAAAACTTAGAATTTAACTAATACGAGTATATATTGCTTTTAAGTACCTCTACTGATAGTTGGATTAACGAAAATGCTGCTTTTGCATTACGTCCAAATGCGCATCCGCATTTATTCATCAAATAAATTTCTTATATTATCTCTAATAACCCCAACAAAGTTACTACTTCACTCTTATACTTTTGGCTATCTGCCTATTCATTTTTTACAAAGTATCATCTGTACACTTATGGACACCAGATTATGCTGGATACTCATCACTTAGGTATCATTATAACAATGCAATGTCATAAATTTAATACCAAAAAGTCTTCTTCGTCAGAGTTAATCAAACGTTTTTGAACGTGACGCTAATTGCTGCACAACTGTATGTATGCTTTTAATTCAATATGCAATTGGTCGTTTCAATTTCAATTCCTTACAGGAGGGGAATGAAGTCCATATATGTAGTATAATGACTCAAGTCACGTAGAACGGACATGTTATCATTCTTCCGGCTTAAAAGTCCAGCGTAATTACACGATTAGGAAAACAAGTAAAAAGGTGCTGTTGTGACAACAAATATGTAAGTGAGGAGACAAGCGTTGCAAATATTGCGCATTGTCACGACCCACACTGCCCACATAGGAATGAATACGTCATGCCACTTATAGATATTTTAGTCGTAAAATTCTCTCTCGTATAATTAATAGTTTTGCAAAACGTGGAATTCGTAAAAAAAAAAAATTCCTTAAACAGAAAATCTACAAAACTATAGGAAATAATGAGTGTTTTTGTGGAAATAAAGCCTGACTTATGATTCATCATATGAAGTATACATATATGCTGCATCATCCTAAAATAGTGACAAGAATTTATTGCATTATAATTCTAGAGTTACAAAAACATATTGGGTGTTTTTCGTCTGACGTTCAGAACGTGATTTAGCACAATCAATATACAAATAGTAATTCACTTCGGCCCTTTTGTCCACTCCATTTAAACCGTTACAACACCCCTTTCGATTGATACACATTCCTTTAAGACTTGTCAACGTTATTCAAGAAGATAAGCACCTTCTATCAATTTCTGAATAAAATAATTTATCAATTTCATTCATTCACGGAAAATAATTCAATTCAAAATTTACTTCAATCGATTCAAAAACTAATATGATATACTCAGTAATAGAAGAGTATTTTTTTATATATTGTTATCGTCCTTTTGCTTCGTGATTACTAATTTCCCATCCTTCTTATCGCACATCCTCTATTAATTCATCTATCCTTAATTGTACCGCATTAATCACCTCAACTATCAATATTAAATTTCATTTCAATCGTATTTCTAAATTATCCCATATCAACAATCTGTTTTCCAATGTGCCTATCAATAAAACATTCTAACACTCTCACAAATGATAATTGACTCCTCTATCAATTTAATTTGCCCCATCAGTTTAATATATGATCATTCTAATTTCACATCGATTCTAATTCAAGTTCACTACAAAAATAATTTTTTTTTAAATTACCCTAACAGCTCTCTCACCTATAGTTCCTGTATTCTCAATTTTATATCAAAGCCTCAAGAATTTATTTCAGTTTCCTCGAAAAACTTGATGATCCTGCAAAAATTTATAATCCTCCTTCAATTTGGAATCATATCCGTCATGAAACTGAAGTTTGCAACGTTTATGGTAAACGAAAAATCTAAAATATTCTTACCTAAAATATTCTTACCTGTAATTAAACGCACGGATTCAGTAGATTTTATTACCAAATAATTGTGAAAAAGAGTTTCATCCCCCTAGCTGCCGGGGAGAGCAGTCAATTTCAACCCCTGAGTGTCAACAATCGATAAAAAATTCTAAAATGCTTTCAAAGCTTCTTCCCTAGAATATTGAATATGGATTTTGTGGATTTTGATGGTAGATGATTGCGAAAAAAGTTTCATCCCCCTATCTGCCGAGGAAGGCTGTCATTCTCAACCCCTAAAAATATCAAGAATCGGGAAAAAAATTCCAAAATATGTTGAAAGCTTCTTACCTAATATTTCAAACTTGGATGTTGTAGATTTTAATGGTATAAACTGTAAAAAAAGTTTTGACCCCCTAGCTGTCGGGGATAATAGTCAATAACTAGGGGTTGAAAATGACTGCTTTCCCCGTCAGTTGAGGGGATGAAACTTTTTTCATAGTTATTTACCATCAAAATCTACAACATCCAAGTTTGAAATATTAGGTAAGAAGCTCTCAACATGTTTTGATATTTTTCCGATTCTTGATATTTTTAGGGGTTGAAAATGACAGCCTTCCCCGAGAGATAGGGGGATGAAACTTTTTTTGCAATTATGCACTATCAATATCTACAAAATCCATGTTTAAGATTTTAGGTAAGAAGCTTTGAAAACATTTTAGAACTTGTAATCGATTTTTGACTTTTAGGGGTTGAAATCGACAGCTTCCCCCGGCAGCTGGGGGTATGAAACTTTCTTTACAGCTATTTGGCATCAAAATCTTCTGAATACGTATTATTGGAATTCATTGGGTAAGAAACATTTTTTTTTGCCAACCTTAGGTTACCATATAGAAAGCTTAAATCCAAGTTTTCGATCATCAACCCTTTGCAGGTTGTCCGCCATCTTGAATTAAGGGGTGATTTCTTGTATCGCGTATAACAGTCATATTTTGAATTTAATCAAGAAAACCATCCATATCATTTTTCATGACAAAAATGAGTTCTACAAATTAGTATATTTGATATTCTCTCGTGTTTTGCTTATTTGTTGCTTAAAAACTGATTCTAAAAATAAAAAGAGGGTTGAAAATGTTTTAAAACAAATTTTTTGTTCGACTTCGGTGATATCGCAAAACTTTTAAGACAAAAATTGTAATTCGCACGATCCTCTTCAATTTTGTTCATAACTTTTTTTGTAAGAATATTTGTTTATTCTCTTGGCTGAAAATCGTCCAATTGTTTGAATTTTCCATCTTTTTGCGGTAGGTGAAGTTTTCACCTTACAATAAAAAATTTCCACTTCTTTCCTTGAAAAAAAATTACTTGCAATGGTGATTCCTCAAGAAGAATAAAAAAATTTTGCACCTAAAAATTTCGACGTTGCAGCAGTATTTTGTCCTTCATTTTTTTCAAATAACAAGATATGTGAATAAATAACATTTTTTATTGCAACTTCGTTACAGATTGCATACTCATGAATTAAAGATTTTCTCATTCTTCATTTTTGAGAATTTTTCATTTATTCTTCTAACAAACAGGGGTGATCATGTAAATAATCGTATAAAATTATATTGAACAATAGTAAATAATTGGAATGCCAATAGAAACCTCCTATTTTTATTTTTATTATCAATTTTGAAACAACAAATAAGCAAAATACGAGAGAACACAAATATACTAATTTTTAGAACTGATTTTTCTCATGGAAAATGTTATGAACTATTTCCTTCATTAAATGAAAATACGACTGTTATTCTCGATACAAGAAATCACCCCTTAATTCAAGATGTCGGACAACCTGCAAAGGGTTGAGGTCAAATACTTGGATTTAAGCTTTCTATATGGTACCCTAAAGATAGCAAAAAAAATGTTTCTTACCCAATGAATTGCAATAATAAAATCTAAATATACTGAACTATTAGATTTTAGGTAAGAACATTTTTTTATTTTTTTGTTTACCATAAACGTTGCAAACTTCAGTTTCATTATCCATCACCTTCACACAAAAGTAGTCTGTTTCTACAAATCTGATATAGAGGGTTCCTAAATAATTGGATCCTCACTAGTTTATCAATGTTTTTTAACATCAAATATACAATTTAACTCTCGCTAAATCAAAACCTTCCCTATAGAACCTAGTTAAGGATTAGGGATAATTGCAGGGGCCGCGGAAGGTATTTTCAAGCGGTGGGGCTCAATTGACCACGGCATCATCAGAGAAGAAAAAAAAAGGTCTTCGGACAATATTGAGCACAGAAATACCTGGAAAACTGGTAAAAAAAATTGGAGCTCCGCGCCCCAGTTTTTCGTTTGGGGCGCGCTTCTGCGGCCCTGGATAATCGACTGACAGCAATAATCCCTAATCCCATATATCAACTGAAATTCAAACTTGATTAATTATAAAATATCTTGTTTCGCGATTAGCATTACAGCTCTCTCGCCCATGGTTCCTATATTTCCAACATTGTTTGTCAAAGCCTTAACAATTTTCATCGATTCCCTCCAAAAACAAGATGAAGAATTAAAAAATAATGATATTGAATAAAATCAACAAGAACCTTTATTTTCATCGGAGTTATAATAATAATGTCTTCCACTTCCGATATACTACCTTGAATTTCTCATCAATCGGGTTTGATATCATCCATATCAAGAATCATCCACTTTTTGGTCCCACATATCTCTTTCAACAATTCTAATAAATTCATGAACTGTTCACTGATGAACAGAAATTGGAAACAAAATTGACACACGATACCAAGAAGAAAAATGGAACCAACCTTGATAAAACAGTCGTTAAAGGAAAGATTGTGTCGCAGAGAATTTTGCCATCTGCGAGTGTCCTTCCGATAATAGGGAAATCGATCCGCAATGAACTTATAAATCTCAGCCAGGGGCAGCATCTTGTCCCTTGATGACCATATTGCCATCGCCGTCAGCGAGATGTAAGAATATGGGGGCTTTTGATCGCCGTAAGTATCACGCGACGGTCGTGGCATCATTGGTTTATGAACCCTACTTGTTTTACAGAAATATCACATTATTCAAAAAAACATCCTTCTGCACGAGACCTTCCGTAAACGGAAGTCTTCAAATTAGATCCTCATCACTAATTGTCTGCATCTTCAAAAATTCGAGAGGTAATCATGCCACCATTTCTGAATCCTTCATCAATTCCAAACTGTTTTTCTAAAGGTATTCTTCCTTGCAGATAGTTCTTCCTTAATGTTACTTCCAACTCTTAGAATCAGTTTTCGCTTGATTGTTCTTCAATAAACCTCAAATCCAAAGTTGAAGGAAAGCTGTGCCAAACGTTAATGAAGAGTCATTTTTATGATAGCGACTGTTGATGTCTCATACCCTCAGTTTCCTCCGATACAAAATGCGACGGATGACTTGTCCATAAAATACTTTCGTCTCCACAGAATGAATTTACAAATTTTTCTCCGTGAGAAGCCAAGAGATGATCTAATAACACTAATGACTGATCACTGATATCATTGATGACTATTCCTGATGAGGATCCTCACACTGAGAATGCTGGATTCCAGAATCCTATCACCATTGTCCTCTTGATGAACTTAACACCTTCAAAACAAACTTAATCACCCCCACTGATGCCCATAACTTATTCCTCTTATTCTGAGCACTTTCCTATCCAAAGTTTGAGTCCTCTAGTCACTAAGTAAGGAAAAACAAGATCAACACCTATTCCCTTCCAGGAAGAATGGAAACTTAAAGTCCTGAGAGTTGAAGATCACTTCGAAGCACGTGTCACAAGCACTACCGAAGTTGATTGGCCGATCATCGAGTGTTGTGGCTCAAATGACAACGAGAAAGAGGGACCATGTGCGGCGTTGAGGATGAAGAACAAGCATCCGCGATCGGAGCCTCTCGGTTACTGCGGCCACAGGGTCCCCACACCCCCGCGGTTGACTTTCGCCCCACCAGAGGCAAGACCATAACCGATTGGTTGCAGGAGAATTGCGGTTGAGCAGGGATCTTGCTTGGAGGCAACTTCTCTGGCCAATGGGGCCAATGGGAAGATCCAGGTGGTAACGAAGGGGTCGAATGATGAGAGAAGGTAAGAACCGCGACCCTCGCCACGTGGAGTTGGGAGAAGGGGTTGGGAATTCCGATGGGGGTGGGGCTTGTGAAAGTCCGCCCAGGGTGATGTTCTCGCTCCTCCAACATACAGTAAGTCAGAATGCGACCATACAGTATAACGGTGGGTTTATGGTGAAGTTAAACTATAAGCTCCCAATCACCGGAACGTAACTAATGCAAATTCTTGATTGCTGACAAGAAGGCAACGAGAAAAGTGGAGTCTACTTGGGTTAATGGATATCAGCTTGTATGTGGCCAGCAAAGTCCTGATTTATGATTCTGATTAATCTCATCGAGATGTCCTTGTCGAATGGGTTGTTTTTCCGTTTTAGAAAGAGATGGTTTTTGTAGTGACAAAGGAGGTTTGGAAATTAAATTGATAGTGGTTCCGTTTATATGGGAGGGACGAGGAGTTAACGAGTTGTCTTGTATGTTGCATATCTTTATTCAATATTTTTCGTTCATCGTGGTTCAAGTTGTTCAACTTTTAAGGTAAATCATACTATATCCTGAAATTTGGTCAAAATCCTAAAATTAAATACATGTGAAGTGACTTATAGATTAGGTCGAGGTTTTAAATTCCATCTGCATTATTCTGTGAAATTTATATTTCTATATATCTGTAGATTATATAATATAATAAGAGCTGCCCGCTTTTTTTATAAAACTAAATTAGGAATACTAGTTGAGCATATAAAAATAAGGATATCAAGAATTCTCATAAATGGATTTTTAGTCACACACACTCTAAATTTGAATCAGTCGAAAATTGACTAATTTAATTAATCAAGCATACTTCGACTGATGAATCGGTCATTTGGACTGACAAATTAGTCGTTTTGACTGACAAATAAGTCGTTTTAACTGATGAATCAGTCATTTTGAGTGACTGAATCAACCAGTCACTTAGAATGACTGATTCTCAGTCAAAATAAGTGACTGATTCATCAGTCATGTTCTAAACTGCAGATAAATCAGTCACTTTATCTGAGAACGAGGAAAAAACATATAGCGTTGTTCACTATATTATGAAAATTATTATTGAAAATTTTTTTTAGATCTCACCTGAATAAGCCTTCTACAAATGATACTAATAAATGAATATGAGTCTTCAATTATTATAGATAATTCTTTGCATTATCTTTCTAATTAAAAATATCATTATATGCCAGTAATAATAATAATAATAATAATAATAATAATAATAATTTTGCAGTTGTATGAACTGACTGAGAGTTGATTCACTCAATCTAATGTTAGAGAACAAATCATCGTACTATCAGAACATGATTTAGTCATATCTAATGTATAACAGGACTTTCATTTAGTTTTAATGTTATTATTTTATGTTTGTGATAAATATTGTGCATTATTATAATATTACACTATTGAAATTTTTCACAATAATAATATGTATAAGATTATATCGATTGAATTGTTCAAAATGGCTGACATTTTTAGTAAAAACGACTGTTTGCATCATTCGGGATGACTGATTGAATCATTCGGAATGACTGGTTGAATCAATCAAAATGGATGGTTTAATCAGTCAAAATGACTGATTGTATCAGTGAGTCAAAATGACTGATTCGAGAAGTCACTTTTGACTGATTTGTCAGTCGTCAAGAATTTTTTAACAGTGTTCGAATTTTCCCCTGAAATGTATAAAATGAATATATTTACCCTTTCTATCTATATAGCACTCCAACATTATTGAAATACTTTATTTCATTCTAATTTTTATGCTTATATTTATACTCCTATAATTCAATTCTGCATCCTATAATTGTATGCATATATATTGCTTTTATATAAATATAAATTCCTTTCAATAATCTCCACTTCATCGTTTGCAGTTTTATAATCAAAAATATAAATTGTATAAATATATTCACGCATAGAAGAAACGCTCCACTTTTGTCACAGCCTAATTCTGTTACATCAATCAAACCTTATATTTTGCTTTTAATTTTACAGATTCAAGTTTCAAACCCGCCACTTTTTGTTTCAAAATTATTCTATAAAGAGGCATCTTTCTAGAACCAATATACTTGTTCTCTATTGTGATTTTTTCAATTTTGACAAGTCTTGTGGTGATGCATATTTGATATTCATTGTTCGCTGAAACATGTAGTAGGCCCAACTATTTATTACATGCGCGTACTTGGGTTTGTAAAATATGCTGCTGCTACTTTAGTGGTTGAAACAACTATTTTGCTTGTATGTATATACATACTGCTCAGTTTGAAAAAATAAAAAATACAAGCGAAATGCCAATGAAGTATATAGCACTGGCATATTCCACAAACCCAAGAAGTGGGTTTGTTTATTCCAGCTCCTTCTCTGCACATGTACAAACTTATTATTACTTTCAGAAAATTTAGTAAAGTATGGTATCCTTTTTCCAAAGCATATCATGAAATATTCCTATGGAGTTATCCATTATTAATTTCAAACTTATTGTACACAAAATTTCACTTTCCCCTCATGTATAAAAAACGAGGAACTTGTGATATATTGCGAGGAGCCAAAATAACGGATGTCATACAATTGTCATATCTAGATATTATTGAATCTCTCTTCCATTGGAAGACAAGAACATGATGATCATATTAAGGGAATCCCTTCGAGACTTTATAGTCAACCGAATATTCATTATGACACTGTATTCATGCCATAATTGCCAAACAATGTCAGTTCAATGGTATACCATATGGACTATTAGTCTATGACGTAGTCAAAATTTGAACTTGTGGGTTTTTTTCCACCTGCTTATTTTCAAGTAAATAATATTATGTGTAGAAACTTTAAGAGATTTAAGACAATTATGTTAGCTGACCGCTGTTTGGCCCCTTGGTTTTTGTATTTCTCATGGATAATCTGTTTTTGATCAATTTTTGCAATTCTAACAAAAGCTATGTCGGAGCATGAAAAATTGATAAACAACTGATTATTAGTGAAAAATAGAAACGCAAAGGGACCAAACAGTGGTCAGCAAATATTTTTTATTCAATTTCCCAAAGTTACAAAAAAAATTATCTCCTTTGAAAATAAGCGCGCGGAAAAAATTATATAGTAAAAAAAAACTGTAAATTCAACATATTTCAAGGCATAAAAAAATTATGATCCTGTTTTATTGTAGGGTAAATGGGTAGCAGAGAATAATAACACGTTGTTAATTGGAACAAACAAAGGAACTCTTTATTCTCTAGGCACAAAGTTAACCAAAGCAACTGCTCTCCAGTATATCCGGACTCGCACTGGAAGGGATTGCACGCACGTAAAAACAGCAACGCACGTACACATATACATATATAGATTGGCAGCAGCGGCGCCCACATGCATACACCCATATTCCCAACATTTATTGACTGGGGTCATAAGTAATTCTTCATATTTGGTTCTCTCGATTGAAGTAATTATATCCAATACCTAATTC
>WSXT02147987.1:0-10340 GCA_011762715.2 Neuroterus valhalla
TGCTTTAAGATTGAATGAATGTTTCAAACAATAGAAGTTTTAGTTTAAAGTTTAAAAATAGGTCAATAAGCATTCGAAGTCTTCCAAATTTAAATCAAATACGTTCGAAATGATACCTTTCAGAGCTAAACATTTCTAAGTTGATCATTAATTTATAACCTTTTGAAGAAAATTTTATTTAAAAACGTTCAAAATTTTATAATTTCATATTCAAAGTTTGGAAATGCATACTTTTTTTCAATTCAATAATTTCAAGTTGAAGGCTCCAAAGATTGAATAATTTTGTATTATTATATTAAAGTTTGATATACTTAGATACATATTTTCGACATAATACAATTTCAAATAGAAAATGATTTAAATTTTATCATTTCCAAATCAAAATCTTGAAAGTTCATCATTTAAAAAATGAAAAGCCCTTCAAATTAGAATGATTTAAGATTCAATGAATGTTTCAAATAATACAATTTTTAGTTTAAAGTTTGAAAATGGGACAAGAAGCATTCGAACCCTTTCAATTTTAAATCAAATAAGTCTGAAATGGTATCTTTCAGGGCTAAACATTTCTAGGTTGACCTTTGAATTATAGCATTTTGAAAAAAAAATTATTTGAAAACGTTCAATATTATATAATTTCATATTCAGAATTTGGAAATAAATACCTTTTTTTGAATTCAATAATTTCAAATTGAAGGATTCAAAGAATAAATATTTTTGTATTATTATATTAAAGTTTATTATACTTATGTTAGATCCATGTTTCGGACATAATACAATTCCAAATAGAAAATGATTTAAATTTTAGAATTCCCAAATCAAAATGTTGAAAGTTGAACAGCTTTTCAACAGCTTTTCAAAAATCTGAATAATGAAAAATTGATGAAATTTTCGAAACAGGACATTTTCATATTAAAAAAAAAAATGAAATTGCATCAATTTCAGATAAGTATTCAAACTTTCAATTTCGAATTGAAGAACTTTGAATCTAAAAATGTCAAAATCCATCGTTTTTTGTATTGACTTTAGAAACAGAAAATCTTTGGTTATTTCGAATTCAGAACCACAGAAATTCTAAAATTTCGGATTCAATGTTTGGAAATTGTATATTTCTTTTTGTAAATAATTGCTCAGGATTTGAAACCTAAGTTCATTTTTTAAAATAAAATGCAGAAACTAATTGTAAATGAAAATCATGCCCAATTGATAATATATAAAATTCTTCTGCATCTGTTCCAAATCTCCGAAATTGTAGAAAGGAATGAAATTATTGCATAATTAGGATCTTATATTCTCACAGTGCAATGTTTCTCGCGCGTTTAATATTGCTAGTAATATAATGAATTATGAACGAAAATTTGAATATTAGGTAACAATAGATTTTAAACTTCCTGTGTGTTTTGTAACGGGAAATCGAAAAGCTATAGAAGATCGAATCGGAAGAATCGTAATTTTTTTCGTTATATTTTTTTAATGAAAAATAATACCTTTCTTCGAAAACCGCGGTTGACAAAATAATAAAATATGGCATTCAAAAAGGCCATAAGCGCAATTTTCGCAAAAGTAAGATCACTGACTTAAAAGAATCGGATAAGTTTTAATAAATCTTGTTACAAAAGTTGTTTTTTTTGTCATCATTCAAATTTATATCTATTCGCAACTCAATAGCTGTAAATATATTTTTCTTTTTGATCTTTTACCATCCAATAGAAAAAAACCTCCATTTTCTTGAAGACTAATGGAACTCTGCAATCAACCTTTTTTTCTAGATATCTATTTATCTAGGCATTCAATAGTTAGAAACAATTTTTTTCTCCACTCGGAAACTAGATTAATAATCACCGTCCAGATTTGAGAAAACTTTTCACGTCCCAATTCAGAACTGAAGAATCTTAAAAGAAAGTTATTTTATGTGAATTGAAAAATTCGAGTTTTTGAATTTTTTGTGTCTCGTTAAGAATTCTCAAAAAGGCGTTTTTGTTCTTTTTAAGCATCACTCCGTCAGTTGAACATTGTAGGCTGAAAACTTCAACCCGAAAATTTCCCTTTCTTCCGACTATGTACTCCAATGTTAACATCAAAATATTTAATAATAAAAAAAATTATTATATTGCAGGCAGTGAGAGGACGGCGCAAAAATGGAAGGCAGGCGTTGGAAAGCAGACACCACGTTCCGGAAAGTAGCTGAAAATGGGAACCAAGAAAGGATTAGCGATATATTACATAGACGAATAGTTAATGTAAACATGAAGTTGGATGAAGGCAAAACAATCCTACATGTTGCAGCTTCCAATGGACGTGAGCAGTTAGTTGATATTCTCTGTAAAAGTGGTGCCAAAATTAACGAACGAGATAATAACGGTTTGACTCCTCTATGTACCGCGGTTTCCAAAAATCATCTTGAAGTAGTCAAAGTTCTTCTGAATCATGGAGCCGATCCTAAAGGATCCTTCAAAATGGCTCTTGAAGCTCCATTTAAAAGAATAGCCTTAATTCTGCTCAAATACGGAACTCTACTCGATATTTGCCTATCAAGTTGCCCTGATTCATAGTTATTGGTTAATTTGCTGAATATTTTGTTGACATTGGACAACATCGACGTTAATTCCAAGATACCTGGAGGCATATTCATAAAATGCATTAAGTGTTTAACACCTCTTGACTGTGCAGTAGTCAGTGGGAGAGAGAATTTAGTGAGGCGACTCATTGAATTAGGGGCAGATGTCAATACCAAATTAGATGGCGGCCAGACTCCCTTGAATTTAGCAGTCAAAATTAATCATGTCAGCATTGTTGAATGCCTCATAAATAATGGTGCGGAAGTCAACTGCGCTACCAATTTTGGTGCTACAGCATTAAGTTTTGCCGTGAAAGAAGCATCACGGATAAGAAGTAATGATCCTGATTCACGTGAAAAGTTTCTAGACTTGGTAAGAATAACTGAATTGCTCTTGAGAAAAGGAGCTTTTGTAAATTCTTTTGATAAAAGAGGTCGCACAGCACTCCATTATGCAGCTGAAATAAATAAATTTTGGCCAGAGATAATCAGACTCCTGCTTGATCATGGAGCTGATTTAAATGCTCTTGATGAAAAAGATGCGACGCCTATTTTTTATACAGAGAATGCGATGATTCTTGAACTGCTTATAGAAAAAGGAGCGACTGTCAACTATGTATCTGAGATATTGTTTACAGCTCTCTCACAAATGTTTAATTTGGGTCGATCACCATGTGTAGAAGTGCTTTTGAGGAATGGGGCTGATGTAAATATTCAGAATTCTGAGGGGAAAACTATATTACAACTTCGTCGTGATCCTATAACTTATTATACCAATGTTGATATCCTAGAAAGTTTAATTAATAAAACTTCAGATGTCAATCCTGCAATTCGACATCTTGGACACTCTGGCTATGATTCAGCATCTCCAGATAGTATCAAATTTCTGGCTGCCGTAGTTGTCAAGAGAAAAGTTACCAAAGGAATTAGCATCGATGTGGATACTTTAAAAAGATTCAGTAGATATAAATATTTTTGCTCGAAAATCCCAATATGTGAAAAAGAAATAGTTAAAATGAAAAATACGAAAGTTAATATTGGGGATTTTAGTTTCTTTGATATTTTAGACATGTCAATCAATAAGCTTTCGGATTATGTTGAGAGAAAAGAACTTCTGAAACTAGAATCTGATAGTATTAGGAAAGATTTCCCTATGTATGCTCACATATTGCGTAGACATATTAAACAGGCAAGGCACCGGAGATCTTTAATTGACTCGAGTACAGAAATTTTCGGAAAATTAATTTTTCAGCTTCATGAAATTGACTTGCCCGATATTGTTGTTCATAACATAGTTTCGATTTTAAGTAACATTCAATTAAATAATTTGATGCAAATATGACTGATTTTTTAATAGCAAATAAGTTTACGTTTCATATTTAATGTTTACATGTCATAGACCTTTTTTTAGGATTTTTAATTATGCTGTATATGCCTATAATTTTATTGTGGTAACACAGGTCTGCAAGGTTTTGATGTAGAAAAGTTAGGGGTCTTTCCCGAAAGAATTTTTTCCGTAGGATCCGAATCCGAGCTTAGAATGGGGGTTTTTGCGTTACCTTTGAGGTTACGTACCAGGCGCGTGAAATTTCTTTAGTCTTGTTTCAAAACATCATCATTCAGAACTACTCTTCCCTTTCAAAATAAGCTATTGAACAGTCACCAGCGATTTTTCTCACAAAGATACAGCCGTTTTCAGTTTCGACATCCATCTGAACAACCGTATGAGCATTCACTTTGGCTCTTTGGAGCATACAATTTTGCACTCTTCTTGGTAAAAAAGATGTCAATTTTCTAATTGTAAATTCTTATTTAGAAACCATCAAGACCTGCAGGTACAAATTTCTAAGAGAAATTTCCGAGTGCGAAACAAGATCAAAAAAATTTCGCGCGCCCAGTAAATAACCTCAAATGTAACGCGAACCCCCATTTTCCGTGTATATAACCTCAAATATCTCAAAATTCTGACGTGATGGACATATTCTGAGCTTGGATTCGTCTACCGAAAAACTTACCCCGGAAAAGACCTCTTGTTTTCCAACAACAAATACGCAACCCCATTATTTACAGACCTGTGTAATTGGTTCTTCCTTGTACATTTCTACTCAAAATATTAAAATAAATGTCAGATTTATTGGGAATTATGGTTCTCTGCTGATTCTTTTAATTTACCTATCGATTCTGATTAAAATTTCGCATTTATTTCTGATTTTTTATTGTTTTATTTATAAATTTTGAAAAATCATTCTGAGGTGTATAAGTTATAAAACAAAAGTGATAGTTTTAAATTCAGAAGCAGTTCATTAACATTTTTTCGAGTGTTCCAATAGGTTCCTCAATATTATCGAACCTGAAATCATTTCTAATCACATATCAATGCTTCGTAGTCAAAAAGCTGCTCTGATTAAAACATGTACAATTTTCCATAATTTTTTATCTTTTCAACTTATGAATGCATATTTAAATTCAAATGAACCAACTGAATGTCCGGCACAAATATTTATGGTAATAATTAAATTGAGGGAGTTTGAATAGAGTTTTTAAAATGTTTTTTTTTCTGAATGGTAGCGTTCCCAGTGGCCGACCGAGGAGGAATCGATATATCTAGCAGATTTCGGGAATTTTTTAAGGGTAATGAATGTTAATAAAGATTACGAGGAATATAGGCAGTATAATGCAAGATTGATAATGCCCAATTACATTTCTGAGCATATGAACGGCCCTATGTCTTCTTATTAAGACAAAACTGCAGGGGACTGGTGCCCTCCTCAGTATACAACACAACTAATCATGATTATTTCCGTTTTGGCTTCGTTTTCATTTTTTTTCCTCTTATACTTTCCTTCAGTTGACTGATGTTGGGCGGGACTGACATTAGGCATGGGCACTAGGGTGGTCCGAAATTTTTTTTTTCGAATTTTTATGCAAAACGCCCAGAAGTTTGTTTGAATCCACAAAAAAAAAATGCATTTTTTTTTTTTTTTTTTTAAATAATATTTAGAAGGTGGCGCAAGCCTCATGAAGTTTAACACGTATTTCCCATAAGAAAAAAATACGTTTTCGTAAATTCTATTCAGAATTCTTAGTATTAGGTGAATCGAGTTCGAAATTGACCATTTTCCTTCACAATTATTCACAGAATACGAATAAAATATTACTTTTTAAATATCACCCCATAAGACTGTTTTATAGGGTCCCTAAAAACCCCCATAAGTGAAAAAATGAGTTTTGTGAGCTTTTGGCGCTAATTATGACTTTTCTGCGATTTTTTAATGCACATTGTTTCGAACACATGAAATACTACTTCATACTGATAATTAGAAATCCATTTAAATTACTTAAACAATTTATTATTGTTTTTAGCAACTTCCTCTTACGAAAGGGTTAGAAAGTCAAGGTTTTTTCAGAAATTTTCAACTTACTTTCAACGTTTCAGTTGAAGCGACGTCATATTCAATTAGAAGTTAACAAAAATTAATATTTAAACAATTTGTTATAATTATAACAATATTATCTCAAAATAATGCTACAAAGTTGCAGTTTTTTCTGAATTTTTCAACTTTTTGGACACGTTTCACTTGAAGTAAGTAATCATTTTATTTATTTAGCAAAAATGAATGTTCAAACAAATTGTAAATGTTTATAGCTATCTTCTTCTTGATTAATACTACACAGTTGTTGTTTTTCCTAAAATTTTTTACTTTTTATCACTTTTCAATTGGACTAAAGTAATAAATAATTCATGTTAAAAAAATAATTGTTTAAACAATTTATCATCATTGCTAATAATTTTTTCTCTGCTTAATGATAGAAACTTGCGGTTTTTTATGAAATTTTTAACTTTTTGCCCACTTTTGCATTGTAGTGAGTTAATATTTAATTTAATTCAACAAAACTAATTGTTTAAACGGAATTATATTGTTTATGGCTATCTTCTCTTAGATAAGTGCTAAAAAGTTGTTGTTATTTCGGAAGTGTTTAACTTTGCTTTACCTTTTCAGTTGTAAACAAATAATAAATGAACATTAGAGAAAATCATATTTTGAACAGTATTGTATTGTTTTAAGAAAATTATTTTTGGTCTTTTCCCTATGTTAAAAAAAGTTAATTACAAGAAAAAAGCAGAATTCACTAAGTGACATTTGAATTTTCAATTTTCTACTAAAATTATGGATCTCCAACGCAAAAATTGAATTTTTGAGAAAGTAGTTCAACTTTCAACCAAAGAGTTGAATGTTCGTCCTAAAAATATAAATTTTCAATCAAAAATATAAATTTTCAATCAAAAATATAATAGTTTAATTTAAAAAAAAAAATTTTTACAATCTAATTCAACCAACAATTAAGTCAATTCAATCTAATTGAATTTCCTGCAAATTCCATTCATTGCAAAGTTAAACATTTCAGAAAAAACCACATATTTCTAGCACTTATCTAGGAGAACATGGTTACAAACAATAATAAATTGTGTAAATAAGCATGTTTGTTTACTCGCATTAATTATTACCTCACTAAGTAGAATTTGGACAAAAAGCTTAAGAGTTTAGAAAAAACCGAATCTTTTTAGCACTAATCTAAGAGAAGATAGCCAAAAACAATAATATTTTGTTTAAACAATTAGTTTTGTTAAATGAAATTAAATATTAACTCAATTTTAGGATAGAAAGGACAAAAAGTTAAAAATTTCAGAAAAAACCGCAAATTCCTATTACTAAGCAAACGAAATATTATGAGCAATGACAATAAATTGTTTAGACAATTATTTTTTAAACATGAATTGATTATTACTTTAATCTGATTGAAGAGTGATAAAAAGGTTAAAGTTTCAGGGAAAATAATAGAAGATAAAACAATTACAATTACAATTTGTTTGAAAATTCATTTTTGCTAAATAAATAAAATGATTACTTACTTCAAGTGAAACGTGCCCATAAAGTTGAGAATTTCAGAAAAAACCGCAACTTTGTAGCATTATTTTTTAGATAATATTGTTATAAATAATAACAAACTGTTTGAATAATTATTTTTGTTAACTTCTAATTGATATTACCTCGCTTTAACTGAAACGTTGGAAATAAGTTGAAAATTTCTGAAAAAACTTTGACTTTCTAACCCTTTCCGAAGAGGAAGTTGCTAAAAACAATAATAAACTGTTTAAGTAATTCAAATAAGTTTCTAATTATCAGTATAAAGTAGTGTTTCATGTGTTCGCAACAATGTGCGTTAAAAAATCGCAAAAAAAATCATAATTAATGACAAAAACTCGAAAAACCCATTTTTCACTTATGGGGGTTTTTTGGGACTCTAAAAAACCGACTTATGGGGATGATATTTTAAAAGTAATATTATATTCGCATTTTTTGACTAATTGTGAAGAAAAATGGTGGATTTCGAACTCGATTCATCTAATATTGAGATTTCTGAATAGAATTTACAAAAACGTCTTCTTTTCTTATGAGAAATACGTGTTGAACTTCATGGGTTTTGCGCAACCTCTAAGTATTATTTTTTTTCAAAAAAAAAAAAAAAAAAAATCATTCATTCATTTTTTTGTGGATTCGAACAAATTTCCGGGCGTTTTGCATAAAAATTCGAAAAAAAATATTTTCTAATGCATTTTTGGACCACCCTAATGGGCACACCACCTTATCGCGATTGAGCTATTAGTTCGGAAAATGATTCTATTCTTACGGAATGTTCACCGCTTCAAGTTGGTAGTAGCCAAGGAGTCGGTCTAATTATGGATGAGAGAGCAAAACAGCATGTCAAAATGTATGAGTGTGTATTTCTTAAATTATTATTGGTTAGAATGAAAGTTGGAATGAGAAGACTGTTTATTGTAGCATGCTATGCTTCTGCTGATGTTGACAGTAAAAAGGCAAGACACATTCTGGGACTCGTTGAATAATATTATAGAAACACATGACTAAGGCGAAAGAATGATAGTACTCGAAGACATGAATGGTTGGGTTGCTGTGCAACGCGAAGGTACTGACAGAGTACTCGATCATTCCGGAGACCCAAAAATAAATGTAAATGGGGATAAATTGATCAGAAATAAATGTAAAATAAATGTAAATGGGGATAAATTGATTCAGAAATAAACCTTAAATATAAGAAGTCTTAGCGATAAGGAAAAGACTAGAATAGTAAATAATTATAGGGAAATAACTCCGGAAATGGGTTAAGAAGACTAGGAACGGAAATACTAACAATGAAGTAGTCGGAATTAGGAATGCTAATAGTGACATTGTATGGGATGCGGACAAAGTTAAAGACTGTATGAGTGTTTTTTTTTCAAGGAGCTGTAAGGATGTGAATCCATGGAACATAACGACCGTGAGAGACAAGGATAGGTTGTAGACAATTCCGATGTAGGTGGCAGAAGCAGAATCACTATCGACGACATTATTCTCGTAATTAAAAAACTGGAGAAGGGTAGAACTGCCGGTATGGATGGTATTAACTCTGAAATGCTCAAGTTCGTTAGCGGATATTTATTTGTGTGGCTGCGTGAATTAATGAATATATGTGCTGTGAACAGCGAGGTTCCAAATGATTGGAGAAAGGCGATTATCGTCTCAATCTACAAGGAAAAGGGTGGTCAAGGCGACTATAATAATTAAAGATCGATTAGCTAAGTACTGTAAGCAAAATATTCACCAAAATCCTTATAAATGAAGTCATGGGAGTAACAAAAGAGAGGATCTGGGAAGTTTAATGTGGACCCATGCCAGGGAGCAGTGTGCTCAGGTCGGGAACTGAAGCCACTAACTAACACACGCGCGCTGTGTGAGTGACACGGCCAGACACGGCTCGACGTATACGTCGAGCCGTATCTCTCATACTCAGCACGCGTGTGTGAGTTATTGGCTTCAGTTTCCAATCTGAGCACACTGCCAGGGAGATCATGTGCGGATCAGATATTTAGCTCAAAATAGTTCACAGAAAAAAGCCTGAGGGTAAACAAACAAGTTTTCTGTGCATTTGTTGACCTGGAAGAAGCTTTCGTCAAGGTGAGTAGAGCCTAACTTTGGGAGTTCTTAAAAGAATACGGAGTGACTGAGTGTCTTCTGAAAGTAACGCAAGCAATATATAACATAGCTCCACAAAAAAAAATGAACCAAAAGTGCAAATGAAGAGACAAACTTTTTCTTCGGTTTTTGGAGTCGCTGAATCCATACCTGACATTCGTTTGACGCCATCACGTCAGGGTCTTTCATAACCTCAAAAATTGTGCTCAAAAACCAAGTTTTTTTTCAAGCGAGACATGCTGAATTTCAGCCTTAATCTACTGTCCGCAGAGCCTTAAACTACAAAGTTATGTAATTTTTACCAACTTATCCCAACCTAACCTCACCTACGCTCGCTCTAATCAGCCGACTACCGTTTGCGAGTAGAAGAGAGAAGAGATGTGAGGTAGTAGGTTTTTTCCGTACATCGAACTTTAGCTTGGTAAAAAAATTAATTCAACATATTAGGGACAGAACTAGGTTTATAATCACAATTTTTGAGGTTATAGAAGACCCTGACTCGATAGGGTCAAACAAACGTCTCCTGACTATAAGTTGTAAGCAAAAAAAAAACCTAAACAATACAGCCAAAGAAATTGATATCCGAGCTTCCAACTACATTATTTCTAAGTTAAGCTGTCGATAAAAGTTACATGACCACGCAATTGGCAAAGAAAACATCCACCGCGGGCAAAAAGGCGCTGCTGTATTAAAACAAAACATGGCTGCCTATGGGGAACGGCATGCATGTGATTAGCATTAGTCTTACACGT
>WSXT02147998.1:0-10339 GCA_011762715.2 Neuroterus valhalla
TAATTCTTTCGAAAGTTATCGAGTACACAGATTACAGACTACAGACTACAGACTACAGACTACAGACAGACAGACAGGCAGACAGAAACCTTAGTAAAAACCATTATTTCTGACTCAGGGGGTCTCAAAACGTGGATATTTCAATAAATCCGCGAAAGTCAATTTTCACATAAAACCTTCTCATTCAGAATGAGAATGTAAAGAATTTATGGGGATAAATTGTTTCACTTTTTACCTACTACAAGACGCCGTTCTTACAATTTTTAAGTCTTTTAAAAAAAATCCAAAAATTTTTTCAAAATGCTCCCCTCTCTCATTTTTGATCCAAAACAGATGGTTAACGAATCCGACTCGTATTTTTAGTCCCTGGAAATGGATTCCGAAGCACGATCGAATATGATCATTCTTTTGAAAGTTATCGAGTTCACAGATTATCACATTCTCATCATAATGAGAAGGTATTGGTTTCATGTGAAAATTGACTTTCGCGGAATTTGTGAAATCTCCACGTTTTGAGACCTCCTGATTCCGAAAAAGTAGTTTTTACGTTGGTGTCAGTCTGTCTGTCGTCGTTGTCCTCGTCGTTGTCATCGTTGTCGTTGTGGTGTCTGTATACTCCATGACTTTTTAAAGACTACTCGGATTGGATTGCCCTTTGACACACATGTTAAGGGACCAAAAATACAGGTTAAGTTCGCTAACCAGCTATTTTGGATAAAAAATGGAAGGGGGGAGAATTTTAAACTTTTTTTTGGACTTTTTTTCCCAAGACTAAAAAATTGTAAGAAAAGTTTATTGTAGTAGGTGGAAAATGAAACAATTTATCCTCATGATATTTTTTAATAAAAACAAACCTGTCAGAGTTGTGGCATTTTCAAAATTTAAAAATATAACCGAAAATCAGCATTTTTTGCCAAATAAAGCAAGATTGAAAAGAAAGTCGGAGAGAAGAAATGTCTCTTCATGAAAGCCCTACAAGATGGTGAATACAACTTTTTTTATTTTTTGTAAAAATCGAAAATTCCCATTTTGATGTCACAAAAAAAAAAAAAATGAAAAATAATCTGTGAACGCGATAACTTTCGAAAGAATGATCATATTCGATCGTGCTTTGGCACCCATTTTGAGGAACCAAAAATACAAATCAAGTTCCTTAACCATCTGTTTTGAATCAAAAATAGAAGAGTGGAAGCATTTTGAAAATTCTTTTGGATTTTTTTTCCAAGACTCAAAAATTGTAAGTACAGCCTTTTGTAGTAGGTAAAAAGTGAAACATTTCATACTCATGATTTTTTTTTAATAAAAACAAAATTTTCAGAGGTGTGACATTTTCAAAATTCGAAAATATAAACGAAAATGACAATTTTTAGCCAAACCACTCAAGCGGGCCACGGAGAGTCGTGAGCCCGGTACCTCTAGAGTTCTCTAAGTTCTCAAAGTATTAAGTAGCTGTTGCTCTTGGTGGTTCGGAACCCACCGTAAAACTGTAGGTCCCCCTCACCCCTGAGTTGGTGGTGAGGTGTGCAAAGGAATAGAGAGAAGGTTATGCCGAGACTCTCAAACCCGTAACAGGGAGAGAGTATAAACAAATATTCCAACTAAGGGTAACACTGGAGATTGATAGAGAAAAGTTATTCGACACAAAAAAGTATCTGTAAATCTGTTATAATGTTTTCCATTGAACACGTAGTTTTTGTATCAATCGTAAAAAATATAATTAAAAATTGGGTTTCTAGAAAAACTACACAACATGTGAAAAAAATTAGGCAACAAACTTCTCTACCGCTTTGGAGAAACTTTGATCGAGTGCGCAGCACGAGACACGCGATGAGAATGTATTCGTTGATACCGGAGAAGCTTTAACAAAAGAGAATTCAAACTCATCAAATTAAAATAGTAGACATTTCGCTGTTGAGTTCACAAGCTCTATATAAAACTGTAGGGAGGTAAAAAGGCCGAGCACGGGGCGCAAGGTGAGATTACCATCGAGCGCGAAGCGCGAGTTCCGGAAGACGTAGGCGCGCTCAAACTCGCGATCGAAGCGAGCCGCGCGCAAAGCGCGCGATGAGAATATACCCGCGCGGCGGGCTGATTTTTTTTCATCATTTTTCGTGCGATAAAAATGGGAATTTTCAATTTTTTGAAGAAATCCAAAAAGTTGTATTCACTATTCTGTAGGACTTCTAAGGAGAAACATTTTTTCTCTCTGACTTTCTTTTCAATCTTGCGTTATTTAGCTAAAAATTCTCATTTCATTTTATATTTTTGAATTTCGAAAATACCATAACTCTGACAATTTTGTTTTTATAAAAAAAAGTTAAAAGGATAAATTGTTTCATTTTCACCTTCTACAAGAAACCGTACTTACGGCTTCTGAGCCTTCGACAAAAAATTCAAAAAAATGTTTAAAATGCTCCCCCTCCCATATTTTTGATCCGAAATAGCTGGCTAACGAACTGGACCTGTCTTTTTGGTTCCTCAAAATGTTTGCCAAAGGGCAATCCAATCCGATAAGTCTTTCAAAAGTTATTGAGTATACAGACGCCAACGACGAGAACGACAACGACGAAGGCGACGACAACGACGACAACGACATCAGACAGACAGACACCAACGTTGAAACTAATTTCTCGGAATGAGGAGTTCTCAAAACGTGGAGATTTGATAAATCCCTAGAAAGTAAATTTTCACATAAAACCAATACCTTCTCATTATGATGAGAATATAGAAAATAAAAATGTTGATTTTGTCATTAAAGCTCGTATATGAATTCCTTGACCTGGAAAACCCCTGACTGCAATTTTTCGTGAGCATCATGACACTTTTTCGAAAAGTCGGTCGGCCATTTTGGATCGGCCATTTTGTTTTTTGGAATTTCGATTACATATCTGAATTTCTTGACCCCAAAAACCATAGTTTACTGATTATCGTGCTTTTCCATTGGAAATTCGTTTTTTTGGACAAATTTTCGGGACCTCCAGACCACTGTGCATCATCAGGATGAGATGGAAATTCATTCGATCGGGGAATTAAATAAAATTTTTCTGAGAAAATAAACCGTCTTTCCTACTCCATTGAAATCCGAACCCAGAACCTCCGTTTTACAGACGTGTGCTCTCCCAACTGAGCTACGGTGCGGTCGGTCGATCTTCTTCTTACAGGAAGTTATTGAAGAATTCTATATCAAGCTTGGAACAGATCATAGAAAAAATTTAATGAAGTGACAAAAATCATCTATTGTATATTTGTGGATCTATAAAAAGCTTTCCAGAACTAGGGTGGGAGGACTTCCGTTCTCATCACTAGAAAGTGGGACTGTGGTGAATGTAAAATGCAAAAGTTTTGTCACATTGTAGTCGAAATCGAGGTGAGTCGGAAGAAACAGTGTAGATAAGTACATTTTTTCAGACGTGGGGAAAGAGGAAGCAGGAACGTTTGAATCTGATCAGTGAATAATGGGGGTAAGATGGAAGAAAAAAAATTCAAAAAGAATCCTCAGAGTAATGATGAGATAATAGCAATGAATGAAGAAAGGCAAGATTAAAGGGTGAAGGAAATAAAGCAAGAAATTAGACGGAAAATAGCGAAACTCAGAAAAAGTATGGGAAAATAGGAAGAAGTCAAAGTGTAGAGGAGTTCGAAAGCCGGTTGGAAAAATGCACAGCCTAATCCAGAAGTTCAAAAAGTAGATATGAGAAATAAGAATGAGAAAAGGTTAAGGAAATAGGAAGGAAGATAGGAAGGAACAGGAGAGAGGAAAGAAGGAAGAATGTAGTGGTCGAAAGTATTAGATTAAAAATAGGATATTTGAAGTAAGGTGTGACGGAAGTGCTATCATAGTATTATCGCCAAGGCAGAGTTCAAATAAGAGAGAAGGAAAGGAACATATGAGGAAAGACGGGATGAAAAGACGTTGTTTAAATTAGAGAATAAAGAACATGAAAGGGAACTGATGTTGAAGGGGAGGCTTTTATAGGGCTATGAGCAGAGGATAAATGATGATTTGACACAGGAAGAAAGACATGCAATTCAAAATTAAAAAAATAGCAGAACAGAAGGAATGGAGTGGTATCGGGACGAAGAGGGGAGACTTGATAAACTGTAAGAGGTCGAGGAAAGGGGTGAGAAAGGTACGGTAGGAGGGAAAATAAGTAAGAAGGGTGAAGGAAAGGTGATAAAGGTCAAGATAAGAAAAAAATCGAGTATATTTTACTTGGAAGTAGCTGGATTAGAGAGGAAGGATAGGAACTTATGAAAAAGTTGGGACAACAGAAAGTCGTAGTATCTAATGATAGAGACATGGCCTGATGTAAGGGGTGGTAGGAAGTAAAGGGAAGGTTGCTGGAGGGAGAAAGAAGGGATGTACAAGACACAGAAAGAAAATATGCAAAGAGGTTAGAGCATTTGGAAGCAAAGCCATAAGAGTAAGAAAGTATTTTATAGATAAGAAGAAAGAGAAAAACGGTATAGTTGAAGGAAAAGGAAAAGAATTTAATAGCGTATATAACAATTGGACAGGGAAGGTGGGACTTTTAGGACAAAGTAGTTGATAGAGAGGGGGAGAATCACTGATGTGAGTCGATAAGGAGAGGTAGGATGGTTCATCTCTAACAGAAAGATTGAGAATAATGGGAAAAGAATGGACCATCTCTTACGAATCGTGGGCAGCGAAGGGAATAAAAGAATTGAGAGAAAGTACGAAGATGGTGAAATGGAAGAGGGGAATATAAATTAATAAATAGATGAGAATGGTCATAGGGAAAGTGGAAGAAATATAAATGAATACTGTTGAAAAAGGAGTCCGGGAAGAGGGAGAGGAGGGCTCAGACGAGATGATGAACGTAAGAAGAAAAAAGAGGAAGGAAGAAAGGTCTTGAGGAGATGGAAAAGGGAACATTAGTAACGAGAAATAAACGAGAGAAACGGAGCAGTGTAATGCATTGTGTAACAGGAAAAAGGTTGCGGAGAATAGAAAGATTAAGGAAGAAGCAAAAAGGGCTATCACAGAGGGAAAAGTATAAGAAGTAGTAAACAGAGGGAGAAAAAAGGGAAACGAATTAATTAGGAGTGTGGAATGTTAGAATGTTAGAGGCAGGTGAAAAAGTAGTACAGAATGAAGTATAGTAATATGGAGGAAAAGAATTGAAAGGATTGAGGTGATAATGGTGAAACGGTCTATGAGGATGAGAAGGCTGACCGGAAATATCAAGAAATAAATAGTGATCCAAATTGTAAAAAAAAAGGGATGGCGGAAACGTAAGGGATTATAGGGAGGTTATGCTGATGCCAAAATTGTATGAGATATTTGTTGATATTTGTTGTTTGGCTAAAGCATGCGCTTTGGACCTACGCTGACTGGTTGCGGGTTCGATTCCCGCCTCGCACTCTGGAAGAGCTTAGGCGGCTCAATCAGTGAACACTTGTCTAGCGATGGAGTGTTCATCTCCGGAAATTTGTGGTCCCTGTACCTCTAGAGGAAAAGGGTTACTCCAAGCACTTGAAGCTGGTGTTCTTGGTGTTTTGGAACCCACCGGAAGCCATCTGTCCACCGTACCTTTAAGGTGGTGGTAGAGTAAGTAAAGGAATAGTGGAAAGGTGCGAGGAAAATGTTAACCCTCGGGGGACACATTGAATCATCCAATATATACAGGCTGGTTATTGCATGAAGATTTGTGGTGGAACAGGTCACACCGGGTTTAATGAAAAAAAATTACTCTTAAGACTTGAAGGGATGAGTTGATTAAAGAGGTAGGAGAGGACAAGAAGAGGAGGAAGTATACCTATTCTTGTTTTTTCATGACCAGGAGAGTAACGCGCGCCAAGGCGCGCGTCTCTGTTCTTTTATTGTTAACTTCTTTAGATCAAATCGTTCCAATCCAACGTATACTATTTCAATCAATATTAATTTATTTTGAAAAATTTACAGATAATTGATTTTTTTTTCTTAACATACATTTAGTCAATTTTGTAATATTTTGAGAATGTGAAAAAATATTATTCATCATCAGAATAGTCGCATTTTTACTCTTGTTTTCTTCGTCTCTCCTTCTCTGAACTCTCTCCTTTTCTTCTCTTCTTCTTTTCTCCTTACTCTTTTTCTCTCTTAGCTTTCTTCTTTCTCGTATCCTTCTTCTCTTGTTCTCTCCTTACCTTTTTTCGTGAGCCCTTTCCTTTTCTCCTTCACTAACCCTCTTTTTTCATTCTCCCCTTCTTTGCTAACTTCTCTCCTTCTTTTCTTTTCTTACCCCCTCCTTCTCTCGTTCACCTGACTCTTTCCTCTTTCCAGAATTTCTTTTTCTCTTATATCTCTTCTATCCTTTTCTTCTCCTAAACTTTCTGTTTTCTTCTCAACTTCTACTTTTCTTCCCCTTTTTGCTTCTTTCTGCTCCTCTTCTCTCCGTCAATCAACTCTTTTTGTCCTTGTGCTTTCCTTTGTTCCTCCTCTTTTTCTCATTACTCTGTTCTTCTCTTTTCGTCTTCTTTTTCCAACTTTCTCCTCTTTTTCTCTCTTCTTTCTCTTATTCTCTTCTTTTTCCCTTTTATTCTCCAATACTTCTCTTCTCTCTTTCATTTCTTCTTTTCTCCGTCCTGTTCCCTTCCATCTGTTAACGCTCTTTTACAGTTCTTACCTTTTTCACCCTTCCCATTCTTTTGTTCTCTTCACCTTCTCTTCTCCGCTCTACGCTGTTGCTCTTCTTCTCCTTTCTTTCCTTCTCCTCTGCTCTTCTGCTCTTCCTCCTCTCTTCTCCCAACTCTCTTCTCTTCTTTCCTTCTATCTCCCCTTCTCGTCCTGCGATTCTTCTTTCCTTTTTCCCTTTGTTCTCATCATCTCTTCTTCTCTCCTTGGCTTCGCCCTCCCTTTTCTCCGACTTCCTTCTTCTTTTGTTTTCTTTTGCTTCTTTCACTCTTTCTCTCCTTACTTTATCATTCTCTTACTTCCACCTTATATTCTCTCTCTGCAAATCACCTACCTTCGTAACTTCCATCCAGTTCCTTCTTTTCTTCAATCCTTCTATCTCTTTCTATCGTTTTCTTTCTTCGCTTCCCTCTCACACATTCACTCTCTTCTTTTTTCATTCACTACTTGTCTCCTTCTCTTTATTTCTTTTTCTTCCTGTAATCCTCTTCTACTTTCCTCTTCTTTTATTTTCTCTTTTTCCCTGTTCCCTTTTTCCCTGTTATCCCTCTCTTTTTTGCTTATTCCTCTTTTCTAGTTACTCTTCTTTCCTTCACTTTTTTCTTCTTCTCTTTCTTTTTTAATTCTCTTCTTTCCTTCCCCTGTTCTTCGCTAAACTCTATACTTCTCTTGTTCTTCCATTCTCCTGTTTTCCTTTTCTCCCAGCTCTCTTCTCCTCTTGATTATTTGCTTCTCCACTCCCCATAAAATTATTCCTTCCTCTGTCGCTTATTCTCTCCTCCTCGTCTCCTTTTCTCTACTTTGTGCCTTCTTCCCTTTATCACATTCTCATATTCACGCCTTCTCTCCCTTCTTTTTTCGTCTTTTTCTCCTTTTCTTCCCTTCTTTTCACAATTCTTATCTCTCTTACACTTTTTCCACTTCTTTTCATTTTATCTTCTCCTACTTTTCTCCTTTCTTTCTTCTGTTCTTCTCTACTTCTCTTCTTTCCCTCTTTTCCTCTGCTTCGTCGCTTCTCTTCTTCTATCTCTTTCTGATTGTTACCTTCTCCTCTTCCGTAAATTTCTTCTGTACTTTACTCCCCCTCTTTCCCTGTTTTATTTATCTCTCTTCCATCATCTCTCATACGTGATGAATTTTCGAACAGGAAATCAATCCTCAGGGAAGCAGTTGTTGTACCTTTCATCAACAGAGATCGATTTTGAACAAGAAATTTATAAAAGATACATAAACAAAATATAGTTTTGGTTTTGAATAATAAACTGTTAAATATAACTGAAAAAGACCCATTTTCGTTTATATTTTCGAATTTTGAGATTGCCAAGACTTTGGAAATTTCGTTTTCAAAAAAAAAAAAATTAAAAGGACAAATTGTTTCACTTTTTACCTACTACAAGAAACCGTATTTTAAATTTTTTGTCTTGGAGAAAAAAGTCCAAAAAAATTTTCAAAATCCTCCCCCTCTTTGATTTTTCATCCAGAATAGCTGGTTTACGAACTTGACCTGTCTTTTTTTTTCCTCAAAATGGTTGACAAACTACTTTTTCGGAATCAGGAGGTCTCAAAAGGTGGAGATTTCATAAATTTCGCGAAAGTCGATTTTCAAATAAAACCAATACCTTCTCAGTGATGAGAATGTAACAAGTTCAACAACATATGAATAATAATAAAAATGTATTTTGACACATTTCAATTTGTAGGTTGCTTTATAATTTATTAGCGTAAAAATATGAGCACAAACGAAAATTTAGAAAATTAATTTTTTAATAAACCACAAATGCATAATATTGCATAATAAAAATAAAAAAATATAATAATTATAAACACGTACACACAAACTATCAAATAGTTGAATAGTTAACTCGGATCTCTGTAAAAAAATACAAAAACCCTTTTTCAAATTTTAAAAATGATTCAAAATGGAGTTTTAAAAATTGAATGTCAATTGGATGGAAATTGTTACCTAGGGTCATTGCAAAATAATGCAAAATATTACTATTTTCATTTAGTTGTTGGAAATATTCCTATTTTCTTGTCTAGAAAAAATCTAAAAACTTCACGAAAAATCGTTTTGTTTGCAAAAATTTTAGTACAATAAAAACGTCCTGTTAGCATTTATTGCAGCTAGCTCTGTTCTGAAACCTCAAACCTAAACAATCGATCAAATAAGAGGCCTTCTGCTCCGCACACATAAGAAATCACACACATAAGAAATCACACACAGCCAGTACCCTTTGGTAACACGAAACCTAACACACGTACGCACACAACAGTGACACGTTACACGGTTACGGGTTACGGGTTACGCGTGACGTTAGAGATTTCTGATATAGGATTACTGTAATGCTGCCTTCATCTGCAGGTTACTATACTGCTCCTATTCTGGTTGAGTTTTTTTATTGCTGTTTTTTATTTTTTAGTTAGGTTTCATGAAAAAAGTCAGCCTTGGTAAAAGATGTTGGCCGTCTTCCGTTGTATGTCATTAGCTTTTTCTGGTAGGAGGTTAGGTATGGTCTACCAAATTGCTGATGATTACTCCTTTCCGAATTTAGGAAGAAGATGCAGCAAAATTATGCGACAACAAAATTATATGAATTCTCCTTCCTCAGCAATCTCCTTGAAACATCAAAAATTGTCATAAGAGTATGAAATATAGATGTATTGAAGGTCGTAGGGTACATGACGGTAGTCACCATCGAAGCGATGGGTCTGGCGTATGGAACCCGAAGACGTCGAGTACGTAAATGTCGAGAAGGGCTCCCAAGGGTCGTGTAAGCTCTTCGAGTGGGTAGCACACGATGTTCTGGAGAGCGTAAATGACTGCCTGAACGTAGGTAGGATCGATGTTCTGCACCTGGTTCGCGATTTTCATCCCACATTTGCATCTTTGCTGGATGCACTTAGGTCAGAGCCCAAAGACGAAATGTTGTTGGACAAGAGGGGCGTGCATACATTACAATCGATCATAAAAATTATTACATTTATCGATCATGCTTTCTATTACCTTCCAAAATTCTCCTGCTTTACCCGAATTTTTTCATATTCCTATAACAACAATCTTCTTATTTCTCTATTCACCACATTCTGATAATTTTCAAAGGGGAACAATGATTGAAAATTTAATGACTTGAACTGCCAAAATTAGATCTGCTTCTAATTTAAACTTGCAACGTCTCTGGTTACCAAAACCTTGAATAATGAATGTCCTTCACTACGGCTCTCAAACTAGGAATTAAGACGAGTTCTGTTATTTTGAGATTCCCAGACGGAGTCATACAAGAATATGTGTTTTATTGTATCCCCCAAAAAAACTTTCCAAGAGGAAATTTAGGAAGGTGAGAGAAATTCCGTAATAACTTATTCCCCCCCCCCCCCCAAAAAAACAGATCCGTCGCGTACGCTTAGTTGAGTATACTATTCAAAGGTATATTAGAGGATACTGATATTGTCATAAATCATGAGAAGGAAAACAACAGGAAATAAATAATATTTGAACTACTTTTCTTCATGAACTAAATTAAATTCAATGCAGTTGATCTTCTTTACTGCAAATTATTTGCATACTTGAATAGACAGAATACAATTTTTATCTTTTTCTCTAGTTACCCTAGGTTGCGGATAGAGTAAAGGCCCCTGAGGTTAAACACCCCTGAGGTTAACTGCGAATACAAGAATAAGCAGTCGCGGACAGCCGATAGGAAC
>WSXT02148009.1:0-16118 GCA_011762715.2 Neuroterus valhalla
GTGTCAAAATGTTAATGGGTTAACATAACCCTAATTTATGTTTGCGTGCATGTGTGATTGGAAATTTTACGGTGCTGTCCCGTAAAATTCACTAGGCCTAACTGTACTTTTCACAAGCACCCCATTTATGTCCTAACATTACGGTGCGTCACTGTAATTTTTACCGGTACCATCTCCGCAATTTTTACTAGAAACTCCCCTCCGTGCATTATGTAACTAAATTTCTATGCGTGGATTGATCGTACTCCTCAGACCGTACAACACACGGACATGAAAATACACAATTCCGATTAGTGGATTCCGTCAAACCGTACGAAATACGGATACGTCCGGACACCATTCGGATTGGTCGATTCCGTCAGACCGTATACAATCCGGAAACTACCAGATCTAATCTAGATTTATCGAATCCGTCAGACCGTATAACTTTCGGATTCTTCCGGAAGATGTTCGGATTCATTTTCGTGCTATTTATGCCGTCGAATTTCGGACACGACCGAACAGATTTCCGGTGACAAGAACCTACCCCGAAATGGACACGTTTGGACAATTTTCCGAATCTGGAATTTATCCGGAATTTTTAGCAGGGATACTTTCATGTACTAAATTTTTACTAAAATTAACTGAAGTCACTTGAAGTTAACGTGAGCCACCTAAGGGCAATTGGCGTCGAGTTTGAATGACTTTACTTGCAGTCACTTCGAATTCCCCAAAATGAACTAAAATCACTCGAATAATCACGTTACAGTAAAAATGAAGGGTTCTAGTACAAAAAAATATATTGTAAAAAAGAAAATTTTTCTTTATCTAGAAATTCGTTCGTTGACAGTTGAGTATTAAAATTCCAAAAACAAATTGACTGGAATTTACCACTAATATTTCTCCACATCTCCATTTTGTTCCAATTTGCTAACGTGGAAACTATTTTCAAAGAATGTCACTCATAAAGAAATTCACATAATTTCAACTCCACTGAGATTAAGAACTTTTCTGTTTGAAGTATTCATTTCTCAATGACTGATTCATAATCTGACCGATTTTGGTCCTTATCCACACCGGTGGAAGAAGAGTCAAAAATGCTTGAATGCCATGTGCCCAGTAACCTGTGCTCGTGTCGACTTTTCCTAGCGTGGCAATAGCATTCCTGGCATACGTCGTTGCGTCTGGCACGAACAGACTAGAAACCTGGAAAATGATTCAAATTTTTCTTCAAATTGGTGTTTTGGACGCTTGCCATCGAGAGGATTCCAAAAATATAAAAACAGTTGACTTATTCTGAACAGAATAAATTTTGTTGCGAAAAGAATTCGCGAGGTGGAGAGACGTCAGCACCTTGACCACCAGCAATGTGTCGTTCAAAGTTTTATTTGAGAAAATTTACTTTTGACGTTTAAAAATACGTAATTCATCTTCAACAAATTTTCAAAATACCACAAATATTCACTTTAAAGAGAATATTTGAATTTTTTTCTGATTTGTGAAATTTCTAAGCTAGAATTTTTGCAAAACTATTCAATTTTTCAACTCAAAAATATTATTTTTAACGAAAGAGAATATTTTTCATTAGGAAGTTTTTTTTCCATCAAATACTTGAATTATTGAAACAAGAAGGCAATTTTTTTACAAATCAGTTGGATTCTTAGCCTGAGAGATACATCTTAAAAAGATAAAATTTTAACTAAGTAATTTTAACTAAGTTCTCTTCTTGAGAATTCGTCTGCTTGGTTTGAATTTTAAACATTTTTCTAAAACTATTTGTTTTCCATTCGGGTTTAGTTTTTTTGTAGAAGAATTCGTCCAGTTGGTTGAAAATTCAACGGTTTCTTTTCAACTGTATTTCGTTTTACCTGGAAAGTCTAATTATTTTTTTTGGTTCAGAATTCACTTTTCTCAGATGAAATTTTTACTGTTTGGTTCAAGATTGAATTTTTTTTCGAAAATTATTTTATTGAGTGCAAAATTAATTTCCCTTACTCGGAATGTTAATAGTCCATTTTTGGCTAAAAATTAATAGTTCTATAATTGCCGATAAGATAATCATATTCTCCATTGTAAATTTATCTTATTTCGATGAAAATTCATCTAATTGGTTGAAAGTGTAAATCCCTAAAAAAAATAGGTTTGTGTATGATTAGAGATTGATCTTTTTTCTTGAAAAGTCCGACCAGTTGGTCAAAAATTCAACTTTGCAGGTTAAAAATTCAACGATAGTTGTTATTGCAAATTCATCTCTTTTCAATTCAAAAGTATATTATATTCTTAACTGAAAATTCATCGTTTTCGATAGAAAACTTAAATATTTGGTTAGGAAATAAATAATTTCTTGTGAAAAAAAATTTTCTAGATGAAAATTAATTTTCTGAACTGAGAATATAATTAGTTTATTTTTGGCTGAGTATTGATAATTTTTATTTGCAAAATCAACTTTTTTCCAGCATTTTCATCTTTGAGCCAAGATGGATTCTTTTTAAATCAATAAATTATACACAACTTTATGTGAAAAAAGGACCAACTTCCCCGCTCCGCTGGGATCCGTACACAGGTTCTCTCATTATCCAGACGAGTGCTCTCCAAACTGAGCTACGGTGCGGTCCGTTGATTCTCTTCCCACAGAAAGTATACGCTTCCTAGCTTTACATATATATAAAAAAAATATAGAATTCTATTCTAAGATGCTCATTTTAGTTACCTTGATCAGTTATAACAGAAGACTCTGTTTACCATCCCCAAACCAAGAAATCCACTGCACAATTATTTGAACCGATTACCCTTGATGATACCGCTGCAAATGTTCTCTGATATCTCTATACATCTCCTTTTTCTCGATGTCCTTGCCTCTAATGTTGTAGTCGGCTGAAGCCAAAAATTCGATCACGAACATAATTCGATCACGTTTGTCAAGGAGCACGATGTTGGGTCTTGTGTGTTGGATAGGGACTATTATCGCGAAATTGTAGTTCCAGTATATTCGGCACTCCTCGTTCTCTAGAATAGACTCTTCCCCCTTCGGAGCGTTCGGCAGGGTAGGGTCGCGGCCAATGCCAGAAGAGCGACAAAGATGGCGGTAAAGCACTCTTCAGACCGCATTGTGTCTGTACATATACGTCGTTCCTGCGTGGATAGGACAATTTGATATAACATGCCATACGTGCTCAGGGAATTAAGACACGCCCTGCACCTATCGCTGGAAACCTCCTGACGTAATATGCTCCTACGGTATGCTAAGGTGGGAATCACGCCATCCCGACACGCGAAAATGAAACTCCATTTCTGAATTGAGTCCAGATGATTTGAGGAAAGCAAATGTTGACTCATGTGATAAGGATTGATCTTTTACAATTTTTTAAAACTTTCCGTGAATCACATTATCTTCAGATTTTTCACATTATCTTCAGATTGAAGATTCAGAAGTCCGCGTCCGCCTTTACGGGGTGCGATGCATACGCGCAGAACAGATGAGTTGATATGCAAGCTTTTCTCCATTTGCATCATCTTGCGCGTAGTGATATCAAGGGCCTCGAGCTTGTTCTTTGTCAATGGAACTACCCCAAAGGAATAAAGTAGAACTGAGACGGTAAGCATATTAGTCGCGAATACCTTATTCAATGACGACAGGTTGTACGAGCGAATTTGTCAGAGCAGGTGTTTTTATCTGTTTTACAGAACCTCCTCTACTAATGTTATATCCCAAATACGGCTCTTAGGCACGCCCAGATATTTGTAGGTCTCTCCAATGTTAATGTATCTGATAGCACTTCCGTCCACAAGCTCAGGGTCTTAATCCATACCTGCTAATCGTTCACGTTTCAGATGAATCTTGGCACACTTATCCAAGCCAAAATCAATACTGATTTCTCGCGTGTACCCCTCGACGACCCTTAGAGCATCTTTGAGATGCTTTTTTCCAGAAGCATAGATCTTTAAGTCATCTATGTAAAATATATGGGTTACCTTATGCTCATGAACATTAGTTCCACCACAGAGGTATGCATGAGAATCGCGGAGTGCGAGAAATAAGGACAATAGTGTGATGCAGAAAAGGAGAAGGCTCATTGCGTCATCCTGAAAGACACCTCTCTGGGAAGTGATACTTTTGGTAGTCACACGATGTTTTCCAGAAGTGATAGTAAATCTGGTCTTCCAAAGGGGCATCAATCTTTCTATGCATCCTTTTATACTTGCGTGAGCCTTCAATCTTTTCAACAGACAGATAATAAGTTTATGGGAAGTTAAATCAAAAACTTCCTGGTAATCAATCCAGGCCATCAAAAAACTGCGCTTGTGGTGTGCAGCGTCTTTGCAGACATTCTTGTCGATCAGCAGGTTTCCCAGCAGCCTGCAGCACCTCTTTTTGATCCTTGTTGTTTTAAATCTCACTGCACATAGATCCAATCATGAGAACCATTCTATCATTTAGAATAGATTAAAAGATCTTATACAACGTGTTCAGGCAAGTTATTGGTCTGTAGTTCTTTGGGTTGTACCAATTGCCCTTGTTCGGTAAGAGTACAGTTCTTCCTAACACCAGACACTGCGGAATAGGGATCTCTGACTTCAAATATGAGGTAAAGATGCGGGCCGGATGGTGGTTTGTAGAAGTTAATTTATTCCACTTAAAACTTTTTAATACAATCTGGGTCAGCAACACAGGAGTTCTTTGTGCCCCTCAATACTTTCTTTACCTCCTCAGCAGTGAGTGGTGGGAATTCTCTCTCAAACATTATGAGGTTATTGCACAGCTCCTTGAAACGTATGATGTTCTCAGTGCCTTCATTCAATGGATGTTTTACTTCCTGAATCTTCCTCCATAATGTCTCGACTTCTTCGGACTTTGGTGGATTTTTTACGAAAACAGGAGGATCACTAAAGAGGCGCGATGGGTCAGCGAGAAACTTTTGATTCTCCCTGACCCATCCCTCCCTCTTCTTAATTCTCGTCCTTGCGTCAGAGAGTACTTGTATATTGTCAACAATGTTCTGCTTGATGGTCATCACACACTGCATACGGGACGCGTTTTGTCTTGCCCAGCCAATCATCTTGTTTAGTTGATGCAAGCGCTTTTTGGTTTTTTCATCAATCGTTGGTTTGGACCTCCGATTTGAATTAGTCAAAGCTCTCGCCGCATCATAAACTGAACAAGCAATAGTCCAGAGGTCTGCATTTTCTGACAGATCTTCACGAAGTGTAGCATTCATTTTAGCCAGATCATGGGGCTTGGGAGAAACCTGAATGTGAATATTTCTCCTTGTCCTAAAATCGCCATCGTCTCTCAAGGGAAGCCTTGTTTCAGCAGTTCGTCTCAATGTCGCTTCCTGATTTTCGTCTGCGGCTTGTTCTTGCAGCTGTTGAGGGAGCATTCCGCGTACATCTCTTGCTCGCGCGAGGTTAACGGCACGGTTTCTCAACACTTGCTGTGAAAGGTGCGAAAGCTCTGGGTGTTTCTGGTACCACAGAGTATGCAGGCGCGCTATGTAACTCCTGCGGTTAGGGACAGTACTGGCATCGGAGCAACTAAGCAGGTCATTATCAAGTTGATCCGTCTATGGAGAACGTCGATTGTCTCGCCGGTTCGTCATCGTATTTTCATCTAATTCAGCATACCGAACTCTAGAACGATCGGCAATACTTCCTGAACCATTGTCGAGTGCTCTGCGCGTTTGATCATTTTGAACCGCATTTACAACTTGGACTTTGGGTTTCCATAGTTGTTTCCACGAGTAGCTAGTGAAGGGATTGACTACCCTCGCAGAGCCTGGCATGCGGAGGTAACGTTCAGCAGAAACCCTCGGCATGGGGACCCTCTATTCGCAACCTGAGGACGCGTTCAGTGGCTTTGTCATAGGCCAACGAACGAAAATTTTGCGTGTGCGTGCGCGCGCTCGTGTGTGTGTGAAGCTAGAAAGCGTATAATTCGCGTGAGAAGAGGGTCGGCGGACTCCTCCGTAGCTCAGTTGGTATAGCATTCGTCTGGATAACGAAAGGTCCTGGTTTCGGATCCCAGTGAAGCATGGAAGGCGGTCTTTTTTCACAGAGAGTTGTATTCAATTTCTCCACTGACAAAAATCCCATCTTGTCCTGATGACGTGAAATGGTTTCGAAGATTTGATTAGTTGAATCGGTCGTTACAGAAAAATTTTGTTTTGAGGATGGTAAACAGAAACTCCTGTTGTAACTAATGAAGATATCCGAAATGAGAACCTTAGAAAAAAATTATGTGATTGATTCAACTATCTTGTCAAAAATCATATATTTGGTCACAAAATTGACCTTTTTTTTCAAAATTCGTCTTTTCGGACTGAAAATACAACTTTTTTCTGGAAAATTCGTCTTCATCTCTTGAAAATTGAATTGTTGTTCGATATCAATTGTTTTTTCATTGAAGTTTGATCTCTTTTCAGAAGAAGTTAGAACAGTTGAACCAAATTTTTCCATTGTAAAATATTTTTTATTTTATAATTTTGTTGAAAATTCACCCTTCTTGGTCGAAGACTGCACTGTTCTCGCTTCCTTGCCTCAAAAAATTACACTTTTTTGAAAACTGATTGTTTTTGAATAAATTTTAATTTTTTTGTTCAATATTTCGAACAGCTGGTTGGGAATTGAACTTTATAGAATTAATCTCTTTTGGTTGGAAATTTTACTCTTTTGCAAATTCAACTCCTAATTTTCCATTCTGAATTTACCTTTTTTTTCGAAAATTCAACTACTTGGTAAAATGTGGAACTTATTTTCGGAAATTTATTTTTCTTCTGACGATTCATCATTCAGTTGAATGTTTTTTTCCCACTTTCAATATTCTGCTCCACTTATTTTTAATTAATTTCTTTAAGAATCTTAACCTTGCTTATTTTAAATTTGAATTTCGCGCACTATTAGATCAGTTCTCGAGCGCCGCCTAGTGATAGGGAAACCCCCATCGCCCACCTCGAGATTTTGATCGAGTCTTGTAGGTAAACCAGAGGTTGTAAAACATTCGTCCTTTTTTTGACCGATTGTACTCGATGGCAAGAATGTTCCGACAATATAAAACATTCCTTACCTGGAGTCTTTGACTAAAGGCGTTCATTTTTGTGTTCACAAAGAGAGGAGTAAGATGCTGTATTGTGAGTCCGAATCCGGAATATTCGGCTCTTAGAGCTTCAGAAAAACTGCTGATGTAAACTTTTGTAGCTGCGTAGACAGTCATTAATGGTAAGGGTTGAAATTCCGAGCCTGAAGAAATATTAATTATCGCTCCCCTTTTACGTTCCTTCATCTGGCCAATTAATAATCGGGTCATCATTGTTGTTGCGCCTACATTCACGTTTATGATGTCCCAGAGTTCATCTTCAGGAACCTCACCAAGATACATTGGGTAGGCGTATTGTCTTCCCACATTGTTCACTAGAATTTGAAAACAAAAAACATATTGAGACGTTAGATTTGTTCAAGACTCGATATTTTCACGGAAAGAAAATAGTAGAGAGGTGAATAAAAAGAAAATTGAGAGTGGTTCAGTGATGAGATGTGAATTATCTTTGTTGGAAATTAGTTTGTACGACTCTAACCTCAAAATTTCAACTTTGACATGCTCGAAATCTGTGTGAGGGCCTCGCTCGCTTTCAATTAAATTCAACTGTTTTAGATTTCAAACTAGAATTTCTTTTTGTTGAAGTATTAATTATTACACTTTTCGTTAAGAATTTATATTCTTTGGTTAAAAACTCATCTATTTTTATGGAAGTTTTTCTTTTTTGGTGAAAGAATAATTTATCTGCTATGGCAATTCGTGTTTTTTTGTTTGTTAAATATTAATGCACTCTGCTACAAATCTTAGTATTTCATGTTTAATTGAAAATTTGACTATTTGGTTATAGAAGTTCATCTCTGGTTGAACATGATTAAAATTTAAATGTATGTATCTGGTAGAAATTCGTTTATTTTCGGTATAAAATCCAACTATTTTCTAGAAAATTCTTTTTCTTTGGTTCAGAACTTATTCTTCTCAGTTGAAATCAAATTATTCTATTTATGAGTGAAAGTTGATATTTTGAATTGAAAAATTTAAATATTTTTTTGAAATATTCTCGTTCTTTAGAAGAAAATTATTCTGCTTAGTTGAAAATCGACATTGTTAAAAACCCGACTATTCAGTTGAAAGTCAACTTTTTGGGTAAAAATTAAAGTGCTCTGTAGAAAATAAGTGTTTTCGGCCTAAAAAATCTACTTTTTGGTAGAAAATAAATTATTATATTTTGGTGAAGAAACAACTATTTTTAGTTCATATCCCATCTTTTCGATGAAAAATTATGTCATTCATTTCAAAAATTGATGAAGAAATGAGGAAATTCTAGGAATTGAAGAAATTCGAAGAATTCAAGAAATTCGAAGAATGCCAGAAATTCTAAAAATTGGAGGAATTCTAAGAATTGCAGAAATTCTAAGAATTGAGGAATTCTAAGAATTGTAGAAATTCTAAGAATTAAAGAAAGTCGAAGAATTCAATAAATTTGGAGAATCCGAGAAATTCGAAGAATGCAAGAAATTCTAAAAATTGAAGAAATTCTAAAAATTGAAGAAATGCTAAGAATTGGAAAAATTCTAAGAATTGAAGAAACTCTCGGAATTGAAGGAATTCGAAGAATTGAAGAAATTCTAGGAATTGAAGAAATTCGAAGCATTCAAGAAATTCGATGAATGCAAGAAATTCTAAAAAGTGAAGAAATTCTAAGAATTGCAGAAATCCTAAAAAATTTAGGGATTCTAAGAATTGAAGATATTTTAGGAATTGAAGAAATTCTGAGAATTGAAGAAATTCTAAGAATTGAAGAAATTCTGAGAATTGTAGAAATTCTAGGAATTGAAGAAATTATAAAAATTCCATTAATTCAAAGAATTCAAGAAATTCGAAGGATTCAAGAGATTCGAAAAATTTAGGAAAATCGAAGAATTCAAGAAATTCAAAGAATGCCAGAAATTCTAAAAATTGAAGAAATTCTAAGAAGTGAAGAAATTGTAAGAATTGAAGAAATTCTAAGAATTACAGAAATTCTAAAAATTGAAGAAATTCTAAGAATTACAGAAATTCTAAGAATTGAGGAATTCTAAGAATTGAAGAAATTTTAAGAATTGGATAAATTCTTTAAATTGAAGAAATTCTAAGAATGCAAGAAATGCGAAGAATTCGAGAAATTCGAAGAATGCAAGAAATCCTAAAATTTGAAGAAATTCTAAAAATTGAAGGAATTCTAAGAATTACAGAAATTCTAAAAATTGAAGAAATTCTAAGAATTACAGAAATTCTAAGAATTGAAGAAATTTTAAGAATTGGATAAATTCTGAGAACTGAAGAAATTCTTTAAATTGAAGAAATTCTAAGAATGCAAGAAATTCAAAGAATTCGGAGAATTCAAGAAATTCGAAGAATGCAAGAAAATTCGAAGAATGCAAGAAATTCTAAAAAATTGAAGAAATTCTATAAATTGAAGATATTTAGGAACTGAAGAAATTCTAAGAAATAAAGAAATTCTGAGAATTGAAGAAAGTCGAAGAATCCAAGAAATTCAAAGGATTCGAGAAAATCGAAGAATGCAAGAAATTCCAAAAATTGAAGAAATTCTCAGAATTGAAGAAATTCTAGGAATTGAAGAAATTCGAAGAATGCAAGAAATTCTAAGAATTGAAGATATTCAGGAATTGGAGGAATTCTAAGAATTAAAGAAATTTTAAGAATTGAAGAAAGTCGAAGAATTCAAGAAATTCAAAGAATTCAAGAAATTCTAAGAATGCAAGAAATTCCAAAAATTGAAGAAATACTAAGAATTGAAGAAATTCTAGGAATTGAAGAAATTCAAAGAATTCAAGAAATTCGAAAAATTGCAGAAATTCTAAGAATTGAAGTATCTTTTTTTTTACTCAAAACTTCATGTTAAAAACTTATATTTCTTGTTAAGAATTCAACTATCTGCTTGAAAATTTATTGTCTTTGAGAGTAATACATCATTTTACTTCAAAATTTTTTTTTTTTTGTTGAACATTTAACTACTAAGTAAGACAATTTCTTTTTTTTCAAAATAATTTTCTCACAACTAAAAATTTAGGAATTCTATTCTTGATTTGAAGTTTCGATTGAAACTTCTAATCGAAATTTTTTTTGAAAATTCGTCTAACTGGTTTTGATGTAAAATTGAAGTTTCTTGTGGTTGAAGCTTGAAGTACTTTATAACCAATTGAAATTTTTTAGTGAATATTTTTATCATTTTAGTTGAAGATGTATCAATTCAGCTGAAGATTTAACTACTTTGTTAAAAAAGGAAACTCCTTGTGTTAGTAATTAACTTTTTTCAACTAAAAACTCATCTCTCCTATTTTTTGTTTGTAATTCAAATTGATTCGTTGATTATTCAACTATTCAGCTAAAAAATTCTATTTTTCAGTTAAAAATCCATATTTTCTTTTGGGGATTGATATTTTTAGCTGGTTTTGATGCAAAATTTGAATCTTTTGCAGATGGAGCTCGAAGCAAGTTTTCAGAATGGAACTTTTTTGGTTGAAAATTCATCATTTTAGTCAAAAATCTATTTCTTCCGTTGGAGCTTCAATTATTTTGTTGAAGAATTATTTTTTGTTTTAAATCAATTTTTTCAACTTTATATGCGACCACTAAATTTCTGGTTTAAAGTTTAAATTCAATAATTAAATACTGAACTATTTAGTTTGAAAATTATCTTTTCTATTTGGAAATTCATGTATTCTATGAAAGATTTATCTTCTCCGAAAGAAAATTCATTTTTTGGGTTGAAAATTCATTTTTTTGTGGAACATCCATTGTTTTAAATGAAAATTTGACAGTTTTGTAAATAATGGATATTTTTGTCTTTTATATGTGAAAAATTTCTTTATCAGTTTAAAAAATTAATTATCTTGTTCAAAATTCATTTCATTCCGTTGAAAATTCAAGAATTCCGCTTTTTGTTAAAAATTATTCTTTTTTATTCCAAAATTCATCCTCTGGCTTAAAATTGAACTTTTTTGTCAAATTTGCATTGTTTTTGGTTGAAGAGTTCATTTTAGTTCAAAATTTATTTCATCCGTTGACGGTTTAACTATTATGTTGAAGAATTCTTTTTCTCTGGATAAATTTTTTTTTACAACTAAGAATGTCACTATCACATTCCTGGTTCAAAGTTTGAATGGATCAGTTGAATAATAAACTATAAATTTGAAAATTTCTCTTACACAGTTGAAAATTCATTATTTCTATTGAATATTCATTTGTTCTGATAGAAAATTCCTCTTTTGGGTTGAAATTTTGTTGTTGTTGTTAAAATTTCATGTTCTTTTCAAAAATTATATATATTTTTGTCTTGAAAATGCCACTTTTTGAGTGACAATTAACTTGTTTTGGTTTCTCCAATCGAAAAAATTTCACTAACGGTTTAAAAATTTCATTTTTTTGTTCAAAGTTAATTTCATTTAGTTAAACATTTAGGTATTCCTCATTTTAGTAGAAAAATTTATATCTTCTGATAAATTTTGAAATATTTTGTTTAAAAAAATTCTTTCTGCTGGAGACGTAATTATTTTGTTAGAAAAATTATTCGTTTTATAACATTTTCTTCTCGTTTTATTCCAATTTTCTTTCAAACTAAAGTTGATCTATTTTATTTGTTATCCATAGTTCAAACTGATTAGTTGAATATTAACCTATTTATTGTTAGTTCGAAATTCTCTTTTTTAGTTGGGAATTCATCTTTTTGGTTGCAAATTGAAAAATTTTGTCAAAAATCCATTTTTTGGGTTCAAAATGTAACTTCTTTTTCTGGAATTTGTCCATAGAGAGATGAAAAATCAATTTTTTTCTTAATTGAAAAGTTTTGTAGAATATTTATATTTTTGGCTTGAAGATGTAACTTTCAATTCCGTTCGAAATTCAAGTACTCCATTTAACTGGTTTTGATGTACATTTGTAATTTTATTTGGGTAAAGCTTGAAGTAGTTTGTTGATATAACAATTTTTAGTTTAAGATTTATCATTTTAGTTGATTATATCTCTTTAGCTGAAGATTACGCTACTCTGTTAATAACCTTTTTTTCGTAGTGAATCCATTTTTTTTAAACTAAATTTTTTTATTTTTGATAAAAAATTGAATTGTTCAGTTAGAAAATTTATGTTTTTTAGATAGGACTTCCACAGTTTGGTTCAAAATTCATGTTTTTTTCCTCAAAATTCGTATAGAACATAAAGTTTCTTGTTGAATAATTTATCTTTTTTTGTTGAAAATTCAATGATTTAAATGAAAGTTTTTTGTTGGAAATTATTATTTTCTTAGGAACTGAAAAAGTAACAATCTCTACAAGTTAATTTTTCGGTAGTGTAATGTCAACGATAACTAATGCCTTTTTAAAATTAGAATACATTACTGGAAAATATATTATTGCTCGGAGGAATGAGGAAAACTATAAATAATCCTTATAAGGAAATCCATACTGGAAATAATGGAAAAGGAAAAAAAAAACACGGAATGAAAAAAAATGAAAGTTGTCCATAAGCGAAAATTATTTTAAAAAATTTTAATTAATGAATGTTTTTTACCTAAAATTCCAATAGGTATGTTCTTCAATTGTTGCTCAATTTTTTCAAACACTTCTCTTCCTTTACCAAAGTCAGCAACTATAATCTTGACTTGAATTTTGGGATTTATTTCCAAAATTTCATCTCTCGTTTTTTCTAGTCGTTCCAAAGTTCTGCTTATCAAAATTAAATTGAGACCCCTGGAGGCAAGTTCCTTTGAATAAGCCTTTCCAATTCCATCAGTAGAACCTGTTACGACTGTGAATAATAATAATTTTCGATAAATATTTGCTCAATAATTATTGAAACATATTCTTATATTTGTACTTCGAGAGTTATTAATTTAGAATTCAAAATATTCAGAATAACAATTAATTTGGACAAATAATTTTTTGAAGAACAAGAAAAAATCTGCTTGGGTCCAGATTCCAACAGGAAACGCCACTATGTATAAGTGGAGCGTTATACGCATAACGCTCCACTTATAGTGGCGTTCCCTGTCCCAGTTCGGATTAAGGCAAATTTTCCCTTTTTATTCAAAAAACTATATGTCCAAATTAATCGTTTTTTCGATTGTTTCAAATCCTAAATCAATCTTCGCTGGTTAATAAAATTAGGACTGAAGAAGCTTATCTCATTAGGCTAGAATTATTCATTTATTAATTTGTCATTGCTCTAAGGTAAAAGATTTCAGAATAATGATTTTTTTATAAAAATCATTTTTCTAGAGAAGAGGATATTTATTGCAATTTTTTGTTATTTCAATAAAAAGAGATATTTTCACTAATCCTGGAGAATGTATCGGTATAAAAATATTCAAATATTGAGAAATTTCAAAATCTCCTTAAATCATCCGAGTTCTTCAAAATCTGATAAATACCTTGCAAAATACTTCTAAATCATTCAAGATATTCCAATACCTGAAATCCTATAAAATCGTACCATATCTCTCAAAATTCTGAAAATTTCTCCGAAACCACAACAAATTGTTCCTAAATCTCTAAAAATAATTAAATTTTCTTGAAGTTCCTTGGAATTTCGCCAAGCTCGCTGAAGATCTGGGAATCTTAAAAAACATCCTAGAATCTTGAAGATCATTCAAAGTTCCTGAAAATTATTGGGATACATTACGAAATACTTGAAATTTTTCCAAGAACACTAAAATATTAAAAAAGAATTGAAATCCTTTATAAATTCCTGGAAATATTCCTGGGAATATTCAAATATATCCTTATCCTCTTCGAAATCATGAGAACCTTTTAGGAAATCTCTAGAATAAGTATTTCAAATCTTTTATCATTCCGTTTAACATTCCTAGGAATCTTTCAAAACACCTAAAAATCTTCACAATCCATGACAATCAAAAAACTTTTAAAAATGCAAATCAAAGATAGAGTCGAAATTCTTTGGAATATTATTAAAATGCTCCAGAATACTCCACACCCTTCAAAATCCGTTGAAAATTTCCTGAAATCTTTCAAAATATCGGAAAATTTCTGGCATCTTCAGAAATACCTTCAGAAAGTTCCTGGGGAAGTTGCAATATACCCTTATTCCAAAATAAACAAAAATTCTTCAAAACCACTAAAAAATGTTCTTAAATCCCTAAAAATAATTGAATTCTCGGAGTCCCTTGAAATTTTCGCAAGCTCTCTAAATTCTTGGGAATCTTCTAAGTACCTTTTATTTGAATATCATTTGGAGTGCCTGCAAGTTATTGGAATACATTACAAACTCCTTCACATTTCTTCGAGTATACTAAAATATTTTTGAAAAATCGGAATCGTTTGGAAATTCCTGGAAATATTCGTGGGAATATTCCAATTATCTTTATCCTTTTCGAAATTATGAGAACCTTTCAGAAAATCTCTAGAATAATTATTTCAAATCTTTTATCATTCCGTTCAACATTCCTATATAAGAATCTTTCAAAACACCCAAAAATCTTCACAATCCATGGCAATCAAAAAACTTTTAAAAATGCAAATTAAAAATATAGTAAAAATTCTTTGGAATGTTATTAAAATGCTCCAGAATACTCCACACCCTTCAAAATCCGTTGAAAATTTCCTGAAATCTTTCAAAATATCGGAAAATTTCTGGCATCTTCAGAAATACCTTCAGAAAGTTCCTGGGGAAGTTGCAATATACCCTTATTCCAAAATAAACAAAAATTCTTCAAAACCACTAAAAAATGTTCTTAAATCCCTAAAAATAATTGAATTCTCGGAGTCCCTTGAAATTTTCGCAAGCTCTCTAAATTCTTGGGAATCTTCTAAGTACCTTTTATTTGAATATCATTTGGAGTGCCTGCAAGTTATTGGAATACATTACAAACTCCTTCACATTTCTTCGAGTATACTAAAATATTTTTGAAAAATCGGAATCGTTTGGAAATTCCTGGAAATATTCGTGGGAATATTCCAATTATCTTTATCCTTTTCGAAATTATGAGAACCTTTCAGAAAATCTCTAGAATAATTATTTCAAATCTTTTATCATTCCGTTCAACATTCCTATATAAGAATCTTTCAAAACACCCAAAAATCTTCACAATCCATGGCAATCAAAAAACTTTTAAAAATGCAAATTAAAAATATAGTAAAAATTCTTTGGAATGTTATTAAAATGCTCCAGAATACTCCACACCCTACAAAATCCATTGAAAATTCCTTGAAATCTTTCAAAATATCGGAAAATATTTGGAATCTTCTGAAATTCCTTTAGGAAATTCCTGAGCAAGTTGCAATATACCCTTTTTCCAAAATAAACAAAAAATTTTCAAAACCACTGAAAAATGTTCATAATCCCTAACAATAATTGAATTTTCGGGGTCCCTTGGAATTTTCGCGAACTCTCTAAATCCCTGGGAATCTTCGAAGTATCCTCTAATTTGAAGATCATTTGAAGTTCCTGCAAATTATTGGAATACATTACAAACTTCTTGACATTTCTTCAAGTATCTACCCTGAAACATTTTTGAAAAATTGAAATCCTTTGGAAATTCCTAGGAATATTCCAATATATCCTGATCCTTTTCGAAATTATGAGAACGGTTTAGAAAATTTCTAGAAGAACGATTTCAAATCTTTTATCATTCCGTTCAACATTCCCAGGAAACTCTCGAAATACCCGGGAATCTTCGGGATCCATTGTAATCCAAAAAAATGCAAATTAAAAATAAAGTCGAAATTCTTTGGAATATTTTCAAATACTCAAAATACTCCACACGGTCCAAAATCTTTTGAAAATCCCTTGAAGCCTTTCAAAATATCGGAAAATATTTGGAATCTTCTTAAATTCCTTAGGAAAATTCCTGAGGAAGTTCAATATACCCTTATTCCAAAATAATCGAAAATTCTTCAAAACCATTAAAAAATGTTCTTAAATTCCTAAAAATAATTAAATTTTCGGAGCCCCTTGGAATTTTCGCAAGCTCTCTAAATTCCTGGGAATCTTCGAAATATCCTATAATATTGAAAATCACCTGAAGTTTCTGCAAATTATTGGAATCCATTACACACTCCTTGAAATTTTTCCAAGTTTACTAAAATATTTTTGAAAA
>WSXT02148010.1:0-10339 GCA_011762715.2 Neuroterus valhalla
GTTGGATTGGACATTCACAGGGGTGAATGTGGGGGGGGTGGGTGGCGGGGCGGTCAAATTTTACACAAATCTAATACTTTCTCATAATGATGAGAATGTAACAAGTATTCTATTAAGCTATTAAATGGATAAAAAGACTTGACTAGCATATTTTTTTCTTGTTTTTTTGAAGGTTTTAAGAAAAAACAATAGATAGAAAGAAAAATAATCATGTGACAAGAAGAAAAAGAGTCTTGTAGCATATTTTGTAGCTTTTGTTTTTTGTTTTCTTCCAGTTATTTGTCAAGAGAAATAAATGGAAACAAAAATAATTATATGACAATCCAAAACGATGAAAATCAACATCGATCGAGTGCACTTTCCTACTACTGAATAAACAAAAAGACTCGACTGGCATATTATTTATCAGATCGGATTCATTCGCGGTGGTTCCCAGAGATCTTTATGAAAGTGGGGGTGTACACCCCCAATAACGAGTCTCCGCCTCTGTCGGTGGAAAGCGCCAATCAGGAAACAGCACCCCTAACAACCCCTTTTAGCATTTTCTGATTCTGAGGGTCGTTCCCTGTTATTCCCGCAAATCTCGCTTCAGTTTCTCGCCATCTCGCGAGTACATAATTACAAACGTTCTTTCTGGTTCAGTCCAAATCGTAGGATCTCTTGCGCCGAAGGAAAGATCACTTGAGCGTCTTGAGCAGGGAATTTAAGGACGCTCTCCCTGGTTTCATATAATAAGGAAGATTTGCTTTCTTGCGGAAAGAGGAGGAATCTTCAGCTTCTCAAGAAGGGAATTCCCCGCTTTTCTGGTTCAAACTTTCCCAAGGAAAGAAAAGTTCAAAGAGAAGAAGAATAAGAAGGAGAAGAAGAATGGCGGGACCGTATCTCTCACCACTTGGACCACAAGCGGATCTACTTACGGAATATATGTTTGGTCGACGTCGCCAGGTCAGTGTAGGTTTCAAATTTTTTTATTAGTTGGATCTTTGTTGTCAGAATTAATATCTTTTGATAAAATTTGAATCAAAGTTGAACTCCTAGTAGAATTTTAATATTTAAAGCTTGAAAAAAAGAGGGTAGTTCTTTGATAACTAGGGACAGTTTTCAGGAATTCGAAACGACTTTAGTGGTCCTTGGGTGCCTTTAAACTTTGAAACGTTTTCCTGTCTTCTTTTTTTCGTATTTTTTTCAATTATTCTTGCACAAATATTCTTTTTTTAACTGCAGGGTGTGATTCTTTCATTTTAAGGGCAGAATCCTAAATAAAATTAAGTTATAATTATTTTATGAGATACCTACTATGATTTTGTTGAAAAAGTTGTGACCTTTAAGTATTTCATTTGTCATTTTTACACCGAAAAAAAGTGATAACCACCTTTATTACCTTTTTTTCAAATTTATAGAAAATTGCACCATTATTTTCACATCAATTAAAAGAATTCGGTCAGGGTTGTTCTTGGGTGCCTAGGAACTCTTTTTAAGAGCTCAAAACAGTAGGAGGGAGAGGAGGTAGTTCATGATTTTTCAAGGGGTAATTTTTCATGAGGAAAAAAAGGAAGGGTGGATTTTTATCATCGGGAATGATTTCTTAACTTGGAAACTGCAAGGGTGGTTCTTGGGGAAGGCAGAAGGGGTTCTTGAGAACCAAGGAATAATTTTTTGAAGTTCAAAACGGGAAGAGTGTTTTGTCGTTTTTTTTTCTTACAAAGATATAGTTTTTTTGGGCTAGAATGGGCATGTATGATTTTTCTTATAGACCAAGGTGGTTATTGAGTGACTGGAAAAAAATCTGGGTTGAGAAGCGGCAGGGGTTTTTCGTGTTTCATCCACGGACAATATTTTGAATGAAAAAACAGCGAAGGTAGTTTTATGGTGATTGAGGAAAATTTTTCAACATAGAAGTCGCAAATCTGATTTTTTAACAAGGCGGGGGTGGGTATCAGGAGCCTCATTTTATTTTTCAATGTTGCGAATGATGGATGTGGCTTATGGTTTTTGCCTAGGGAAAATTTTGTAGGGTTAAAGATGGCATCGGCTGTTTTTCGAATTGACAGAGATGGGTATTGGGTGCTCAGGGATAATTTTTGAGTACAGAAAAAGCGGGGGCTAGTTTCGTGTCCTTTTCTAGAGACAATGTATGGGAATTAAGAACAGCCAGGGTATTTTTCGGAGATAAAGAACAATGTTCTGAGGTGGAAACCGCAGGTGGCTCTTGGAAAAGGCGGACGAGGTTTTGGAAGTCTTGGGATGATTTTTCGAGGTAGAAAACAGCAGGAATAGTTCCTGGTTATTTCCAGGGACAATGTGTCGAAACGAAAAACAGCAAGAAGGTGATTTTTGGTGATAAGAAGCAATTTTTTAAGATTGAACCCACAAGTTTGTAAGTCGTGAAGGTAGTCTGTTGGTCTTTCTAGGGAAATTTTCCAGGACTGGAAAACACAGATCGTTTTTCCAGTGGACAGAGGTGTTTATTGTGTGACTAGGCCTAATTTATTAGTTTAGATGCGACGAGGGTTTGTTTCGTTGTTTTTTATTGGGACAATATTTGGAAATAAAAAACTATGAGAGTAGTTTTTTTGGTAATTAGAGCCCTTTTTTCAAGGTTTTAAATTGTGGAAGTGGTTCTTGGTCTTTTTTAAGAGAAATATTTCAGAGCTGGAAAGGGCATGACTGGTTTTTGTAATAGACAGCGATGGTTATTGGGTACCTAGGAATAATTTTTAAATTCAAAAAAGAAGGGAGGTTTATTTTGTGGTTTTTCTAGGTACAATATTTGGGAATGGTAAACAGCTGAAGTGGTTTTTTGGTGGTGAAAAGGGCGAAGATGGTCCTTGAGAGCCTAGAAATGACTTTTTGAAACTGTAAATGGTGAGGGTACCTTGTGCTTTCTTTTACGGGGAAATGTTTTACGGATAGGAAGAGCATGGATAGTTTTTCTAATAGACGTAGTGGGTATGGTTTTCCTGAGGATGATTATAGCGGAAAGGCTCTCGGATATCTAGGAACAAGTTTTTAGGGTTTGAAACAAGAGAGACAGTTCTTGAAAAAGCAACGGATGTTTCTTGGGTGCCTAAGAATATTTTTTGATGGTTGAGAAAGGCAGAAGTGGTTTTTTAATTATCTCAGGAACAATTTTCCAGGGTTAAAATATGCAAGAAAATTTTTTTTCGAGTAAAAGTGATTCTTGGATGCCTTAGGATAATTTTCTCGGATAGGAAATGGCATGGAATTTGCGGGTGCAGTTCTTGGGGGGTTAGTTCTTGGAAAATCCTAGGGTGGGTAATGAGTGCCCAAAGAAGTAATATTTTTGCTCTTCAAGTTTTTCATACAAATGAGAGAAGGAGAATTTTATAAAAAAGTGAGCAATACCACCAGGTAAAAAAAAAGTGATTATGAACATTTCGAATATTTATTGCATAACCTAGATTCTAATTATGTTATATATTCTATCAATCTATCTATTCCTTCAATTATCTTGTGGTACTGTTTGCTGTAATTTATGAAAAAATTTTCTCCGCGTAGATTAAAAAAATTTCAAATTCATGGGAAAAAACTGATGATTTTGATGCAGAGACGAAATCGGACAACTTTCACACCTCAGCAACTCCAAGAGTTGGAGTCCCTCTTTCAGAAAACGCACTACCCTGACGTTTTCCTTCGTGAGGAAGTCGCTCTCCGAATTTCTCTCTCAGAAGCTCGAGTGCAGGTAATTCTTTATCTTTCGTAAGATTCTTTTCAAGGGCGTTTGGAATATTATAACCTAATAACTGAATAACAACAAACTTATCAAATGAGGAAGTGGTTGATTAACTGATTCACCTAATAAATTGATATCTTACTGAGTAACTGATCAGAAACCTGAAAGAATAAATAACAAATTTACTAAATTAAATAAAGAGGAAACAAGCTATCAAAATTGGATAAATAAATGTAAATAACTACATAAATAGTGTGTGTGTGTAGGTGTGTGTGAACAAATAAGTGACTATTTAAGTGATTAGTTGAGAGAAAGACCGCAAGAATCTGAAATGGGTCCTCACTCCCCGAGACACCCCAAAATAACAAATACCATTTTCCAACACCTCTTAACAAATTCTCAGATGGAAGTAGGTCCATCTTCTCGAAAAACTATATAACTACATACATGATACAAACTAATGAATTATATATATGATTAAATAAGTGACTATTTAACTGATTGACCAAAAACAAAAACTCGCAAGCCAAGTACACTCTAAATCCCTTGGAATGAACTTCCATTCCAAGCAACGACTGAACTGTCAGTTTCATTCCAAGCTGGAATGAACTGTTAGTCCAAGCTTTGGATTAACATAACGTTGCGTCAAAAGTTGAATCTCTTTGTTTTCGGAGGTAAATTTGACTGTCCCAATCAAAAAATATATTATAGAATGATTCATAAAAATAAGGTCACTGACCAGGTTAGTGACCTAACCTTTACACATTTCATCATCTAATTTGACCTATTTTCTAAAAATAAGATTAAAATTTCAGGAGAAAACGTTTTACAAGTATAAGTAGTAAAAAAATACTTTAAAACAGTTTTTTATTAACTTTGTTAGAAGGCTTTATCAATAGTGTTTGGCCACCTTCAATCATGATATATTATTATTTATATATAAACTATAGTCATGTGTAAAAGACACTAAAATCAATAAATTACTTTTTTTTAATTATTCATTATCTTCCATAACTTTCGAGTCTTTCTGCGATTTCAGCAGTTTTCTAAAAAACACACCGAAAAAAGAGGTTATATTGGTGATTTGCCCGCTTGGTCCATTCATTCCAGTTGGAATGAAAATCCATTTCAAGGTAGGACTGAGATAGTTTCATTCCTAGCTTGGAATGAATTGTTTCGTTCTAAGAGAATGGACATTTTTCAGTCGTTACATGAATGAACTTTCATTCTAAGAGAATGAACTTTCATTTCAAGGAATTTAGAGTGTAACTAACTGACTTGCTTGATAAATCACAAATGGAATAATTGAATAAATAAAATACTTCATAACCAAATAATCAATTATTGGAAAAATTAAATCACTAACTAACTAAATAAACACATAACTAAGTAATTGTATAACTAACTAGATAACTCACTGAATAACTAAGTAAACTCATTTCAAATAAGTGAATAACGTTATAACGTGGCAGACAAATGAAGGACGCAATAAGCAACTATCTGAATGAATAACTAATCAGAAAAATTAACTTACTCTGCAACTAAATGAGAGTTAATTAATGAAGGAATAACATTAAAAACTGAATAACTCTATTAACTAAATAACTTTAGTTGATAATTATGTACCTGAAGGACGTTTTCTTCATTTCAACAATTGATTTAACAAATAACTGAATAATATAATTACTGGATAACTCAATAACTAGATAACTAAAGTCAAGCAGCATTTTTAAGTCGACGGTTCAAAAACTAGTCTGTTCTATCATCCGTCGGTAGTTACGCCTCTGTGTGTAACTAAATAACTAAACAAGTAAATAGGTAAATAAACTAATTTAATAACGAATTAACTTTAGTTCATGATTATCCACTCTGAGCTGTATTGTCCACTGTCAGAAGGTTTCTCCTAAAGTTCTTTCAACAGAATAGCAATAAAAGTCGATACTAAAACACTCATATTAAAAATATTTCCTCTAGGTCTGGTTCCAGAATAGGAGAGCAAAATGGAGGAAGCAGGCTCGTTTACAATTACTCCAGGACGCATGGAGAATGCGTTGTTTGGGTTTGGGAAGTGCTGCGCCCCTTCTACTTAGACCGCCGCCTCCAGGAATGGATCGTTCTGACCTCTCTCCTCCACCCCCACCTAATATTTCCTCCCCTGCTTCTGCTTCCGGAAAAATGTCCGAAAATGGGCCCATAACTGTACCAGCCTGTCGAGACTACCGGATTCTACCTCCACCTCATGGGTAAATTCTTTTTCATACGTTTTAAATATTCTACAATGGATTTCCGTGAGTAGTCCGGTTTCAGGCATGGCTATCAACGGCCTCACTCAAATTTCACAAGTTCTCCATTGTGAGCAGTAAGGGCCACATGAAATATTTCTATGTGATATTTGCCTGACGCAAACTGACGCGTATTGGCGAAATTTCCCGCTTAGGTATACTGGTTGCTCTCAGCGTACGTCACTGGCCGAGAATGGGTCATGATCAGTGCCTCTCTCCAAACCCCTTGGACCGTCTCGTTCACGGGCGGCATTCTCGAAAGGACCTTTCTCGGGGTGACTAGTCCCGGGATCCCGGTGTATACACAAATTATTTTCAATACAGACAAGACCATACCATACGAGACAATAGAAGGAAATGCGATGTTACACAATACAATACAAGACAGTGTAAGACAATACTGGTGAAGACAATATTGGACAAGCCAAGAGAATACTAGGCAAGACAATATAAGACAAGACAGGAAAATATAGAATGCGAAAATACGTGACAAACAATGCAAGACAAGAAAAGATTATGTACAACAAGACAATACAAGACCATGCCACACAATACCAGACAATGTAATGTGAGACAATACAGGACAAGAGAATGTGAGACATTCACTGTTAAGTATTTTCTTCGGTCTTGCAGTCCAATAAATACAAAATAAGAAAAAAAACATAAGTTGTTTTTAAACCGTTTCTTGTATTATGAATAAAAACGTATAAATTACGGTTTCGAAGTTTCAGCACTCAATGCGGGCTTTCTTCAGAATAGCAAATTTGAGGAATCAAGAATAAACCTTTTCTTTCATAAAACAAATTTTTAAATAATACAAAAGAATAGTATACCATAAATTTAGTTTACCTGCAATACGTAATCAAATCATTATCCATTAGATTCAATTCGAAATCATTCAATGCTACACTCTAATTCCCTTGGCCCGAAATTCTGGTCCAAGCAATGTCCAAAGCTACGATTCTGGTTCAATGGACGACTTTCTGGTTCGTTGGACCAGAAAGTGGTTTAAGCTTGGACCAGGGAATGTACGAAAATTCCGATCCAATTGGACCAGGTTTTCTTTCACCGTTGCTTGGACCGGGATTCCAGTACAATGGACCGCAATATCGGTCCAAGGGATTTAGAGTGTAAACATTGGATTTTTTAGATTTAGGTACTGTCAAGACATTAAAATTATGTGTGCCTCAAAGAAATTGCAGAGGAAAAATTAACAAAATTGACAAACACTCACATAATTCCAATGTTTTGACAACTAAATTTGAAAAATGCAATGTTTAGGAATGAATGACTTTATGGTCTAATATTCTTTTGTACTATCTAAAAATGCTTCAAATATGTTTTGTAATAGGAAAACTTTATTTTTAATTCCTTAAATCTAAAATTCTGAAGAAGGCCCGCAATGGCTACCGAAACGCCTAACATGTAATTTATTCGTTTTCATATTGAATTGAAGAAACGGTTTAGAATCAACTTACTTAGATTTTTGTCTTACTCTGTATTTATTGGACCGTAAAACAAATGGAAATACTCAACATTGAATTATATATCAACAATGGTAGAAGAAAGAAGACTAAGACACTATCTCCAAACCAAATTGTTAAATGTGAAACATTACAAGACACGACAAGACAGCACATTAAGAAACGATACAAGTTAATACAATGGAAGGTGAGACCAGACAATACGAAACACACGACTGGGCAATATAAGGCAAAATTTCAGAAAACAAACTAAAAAATTGAGGAAATTTTGATATTTTTGGATTTTATTTCTAGAATTCCATTTTTCAGATACACGATGTCCTGTGAGAAATCTCCAGAAAGATTAAAATGCTATGGTTCACCGCCAAGAAATTCTGGAAGCCCTTCTGAAAACGAAAGAAACGCTGCATTAGTTATGAGAGAAAGACCGCAAGAATCTGAAATGGATCTTACAATTAAGGGTCCTCACCCTCCGAGACACCCCCAAATAACAAATAACATTTTTCATCACCTTTCAACAAATTCGCAGATGGAATTAAGTCCATCTTCTCAATCCATGGATGAACCACTCGATGTTACACTCAACAGTAACACAAACAACTGAATTGAACGTAAAATACTTATTTGATAATAACAGGGTCGAACGCAGAAAGTTTTTTCGGGGGGGGGGGGGGGGGGCCCCACGTGTGGGGGGGCAGTGCTCTTAGTAAGGATTGAAGCTGTGAACTCAAGTGTGAGGAGTGGGGGGGGGGGGGGGGGGGTGACCCCCCTGCGTTCGCCACTGGATAATAATCTAAACTTTTCCTATTTTTTATCTTATTTCAAAATTAATAACTCCATCAGGGCCTCACCTGCGAAGTGTTTTTTCAACACGTCTGAACATGCGCCTCGAGTGAATTGAAACTTGGAATTTTCAATATTGTCTAAAGTTTTTTTTCATCACATCTTAATGTTGGACCTTCCTCCCTGCTGATCAACACAAACAATTTTATCATAAAAAGGTTCATTTTTCATCTTAAAATTAGAAAATTATTTATTGTGAATCGACGCATCTGTTTCAAATTATTTTGAAAACAACCAGTTTGTAGGCGCAATTTTTGTAAATATATATGTCGTGCAAGAAATATACAGACCTTTTGTTTAGAATTAGTCAAGTTCGAATTAGAAACATGCAAGAAATCTTCAACTTCGAACTTTAATTAAATAATTATATGATAAGTACGAGAAAACATGTAATGAGAATAAATTTCTTCAGTCTAAAAGTTTGTCTCTCATTTCCAATATTCCAGTGTCTTGAAATAAATATAATTCAAGTTAATTTTCAACTTTCGAATTTCATTTTCCAATATTTTACCACACTCGGTTATACCACTGTTAATTGAAGTCCAACAGCATTTCTCAATGACAGACTTTTTTCATTGAATTATTTTTCATAAGCGAATTGACTTTATAATAGTAAAATTTTGACGTATTTACGAAAAATTTGCTTCTTACACTTTTCTGCGTATGAATACTTTACTCAAATCCATCAATACTGGAAATCTTTTACTTTCCACACTTTTCATTGTTTAGAACAAATTCAGTAAAACAAGAGACTATTTTTTAAACTTCAGTGAGTCATTTTTATCTCATTCGCTTTGAAATTACTCAAAAAAGTAGGTTGACGACGATCATTTGTCCTTGCGTGAACTTGAGCTCGCCTAGGGTAGGCGCGTCTGTCGGATCTCGCGCTTTGCACTTGGTTTTTGTACTGCCCTGCATCCGTGTATAGATCTTTAGAAACTGAAAAGGAAAAGGTTGTTTGCTATAATTTGATGATTGCGTGAATTCTTTCTTGATAAAGCTTCTTCGGCTTTAACGAATACATTCTCATCGCATGTCTCGTGCTCCGCACTCGATTTATATTTTTCCAAAACGTTTACTATGTTAAATGAATAATAATTATTTCAATTCATAAACCTCGATCCGGGACTTCTTATTCAGATGATGCCAAGCAAAGCATACATTTTATTTTTCATGATTACAAATAAATTTTAATCGTCTTGTTCTTACATTTATCAAATTTTTTATATCTTTGTAGAATGAACAATTTTCTTTTCAAAATTTTTTCCTATCTCGTACAGTTTAGCCAGCAAATGGATTTTTTTTTTTTTATTATTTTTGCCAATGAAACTAAAACTACGTGTCCTATAAAAAGATAAATCAGGTGAAATTCACAGTTCTTTCTGAAGTAAACGATATAATCACTCAACATTTTTTTCCTATCTGATAGCCCTGCTGGAAGTAAAAAGATAAAGATCCTATCTTTTTGTATAACTTTGAATCTTTATGATAGAAAGAGATAGACAAAATGCATCCCATTCTATCTTTTTGCCAATCCTAATTCACGTCTTTCTTTTTTAATCTTCTCTTCTCTATCTCGTCCTATGATTTATCTATCCAAGCCAATCGTTTTCTATCTCTTCTTCAATCTAAATGCACGTCTATATTTTCCAATCCACTCTCTCTTATCTCATCCTATCCTTCATCTTCAGACGTCAATCTTTTTCTATCTCTCTGCCAATACAAATTTATGCCTATCTTTTTCAATCCCATCCTCTTTATCGCATCCTATCTCACGTCTATCGAAGCTTATCTTCTTCTATCTCTTTGTCAATCTAATTGCATGTCTATATTTTTAAATCCCCTCTTCTCTATCTCATCCTATCCTTAATTTATAGACGTCAATCTCTTTCTATCTCTCTGCCATCCCAAATTCATGCTTATCTTTTTCAATCTCCTCCTCTTCATCGCATCCTATCCCACGTCTATCGAAGCTTATCTTCTTCTATCTCTTTGTCAATCTAATTGCATGTCTATATTTTTAAATCCCCTCTTCT
>WSXT02148032.1:0-10339 GCA_011762715.2 Neuroterus valhalla
TCTCGATAAAATACTTTTATTTGTTGTTAAAAATAATACATGTTAGTTGGTACAATCATAATTCTAATACGAGATAAGTATTGTTCAAATAATTTTAATGAAAAAATTAAAGTTTGAAGACTATTCTTCTTGCTTTTCGAACGGTCAACTGCGACGCGCATGCTATACGTACATCAGGGTGGCGACTTGATCGGGAAACCGGGAATAACCGGGAATTTGATTAAGAACCAGGAATGTACTTGACTCAACCAAGACTATTGAAAATTCTACCGAGAAAATACGAAAAATAACGGCTTTCTTTGCAAATTTGTTGCTTTGTGAAATTTTTCTAGCTGACTCAAATTTGATAATCGAATTGATGATAGCCGAAAACTAGAAAAAGATTTATTATCTTTATATTTAAAAAAAAATGTGTTTATCACGTTTTATTTGCTTTTCCTCATATATATCTGACTTGGGACAGGCAATTTCAGAAAATAATTATAGTTTTCATTTTAGGGCAAGGGGTTTCAGTGAGGCAGTAAAATTTCACTTGAAAGAGAAAATTTGTTACATCTAATGGGAAATTTTCAAACTAATTATAATTCGGATTCAAAAGAGAGGGATTTAAAAAAATCGTTTCTGCAATTCAAAATTCGTTACAGTTTTAGAGTTTCCTCTACTCAATTTTCAATAATGAAAGTACTTCAAGCAGTCTTTAGAGTAGAAGTAGTATTCCGAAGAAGAAGTATTTCTCAATTAGGATAGAAAGCTTGTTTACATTGTTCATTGCAAATTCATCCTTTTTGAGTTAAAAATTACCTACTTGTTTGAAATTTATATTTATTTGTTGAGAATCAATTTTTCTTGTTGAAGTTACAATATTTCGATCCAAAATTTTACTCTGGTTGAAATTGTAACTTCTTTGATAAAAACCAATTCATCTTTTTCTGGGGAAAATTCAAGTATTTATTTGAACATTCATTTTTGAATTTTAGAATTACACTATTTCTTTGAGAATGTATGTAATGCAAGGGAGCTTTGCCTTTTTTGTAGAGAATGAATCTTCATGATCAAAAATTAATATTTTTGCTTAAAATACAGCTATTCATTTGAAAATTCTCCATTATACCTAAAGATTCATCAGTTTGGTTGAAAATCAATTTCTCCAAACGAAAATTCAACTGTTTCATTTTTAGTGGAAAATTGATCTTTTCTAGTTAAAAATTCGACATTTCAAAGAAATTTCTCACGTTGAATTGAAAATTCATTCATTTCGTTGAAACTTCTCATATTTTGTTGAAAAATCGATTTTCTGTAGAAAATTATCTTAATATTCTTTTTCAAAAATTCTTCTCTACAGTTAACAATTTAAGTTATACAGTCAAACATTTTTCATTTTAGTCGAACATTCATCTATTTAAAAACTCTTATGTTTGGTTTAAAATTTATTTTTCAAGCCAAAAATGTCACTTCCATTTTTGTTTGAAAATGAATTTTTTTGTCAAAAATTGAACTATTCGAGTTCAATGATTATCATTTTAGCTATCATAATTTTGTGTATAAATGTAATGATTTGTTTGACAGTTAGTTTTTTTCTAACTGAAAATTTAACTTATTCCAGTTGAAATAGTTTCAGTTGAAAATATTCTCGTTTAGTTCAACATACATTTTTTTCAATTTAAAATTTAAGTAATCAAATTTTCGTTGACAACTTACCTTTTCTAGTAAAAGTTAATTTACCTGTTTGAAAACTAAACTCCTTCAAATAAGAATTCTTTTTTTTATCATAAAACATTAATGCTTGGTTTAAAATTAGTTTTTTAAATCAAAAATGTTACTGTTCCATTTTTGGTTGAAAATATTTATTTTTTAAATTAGAAATTCGACTATTTTGGTAAATCATTATATATTTTCTTAGAAAATGATTCTCTCTATTTGGAAATTAATCTTCTTGTTTGAATTGGTTAAAAAATTGATTATTTTGTTGGAAATCTCTTTTTCTTCTTTTTGTCGTAAATTGATTTTTTAAATTGTAAGTTTAACTGTTCCAGTTTTTGTAAGAAAAATGATATTTTTCTGTTGAAAATTAGAACATTCTTTTCAAAACTGATTTATTTTGCAATGTTTGATCTGTTGTGTTCAATGATGTTTAGGATAAACGTCATGAGTAAAAATAAATCTTAGCGTTTTGCGACAAATATGAATATGTTACTTCTAGTTGAACGGGAAAATTGAAAAAGTTAACCCTGAAGAACCGGGAAATGACCGTGAATGCGAAATCGTCCGCTGAATCGTCACCCTGTACATACACCACCTCCTATACCGCGCATTCATTCGGGGAGTGCCTTATTCAGAGGCAGAGCGAGCAACAATCTCTAGAGCAGCGAAGAACGTAAGTGGGGGTAGCGCGTTTCCTGGAAAACACTTCCCCTACTGTCAAGAGAGGCGCCCTTTTTAGAGGCTGTACTGTAATCACATTTTCAACAGAATGGTCGAATGCTCAACCAAATGAATCTTCAAACTAAAAAGATGAATTTTCTATAAAATCGTCAAATTATCTTACAAAAGAGATAACAATTTAATTAAAAACAGATGCAACTTCAACCAAGTAAATGAATTCTCAAACCGTAAAAATGAGGTTTCTGAAAGATAGTTAAATTAACTAGAAAAAAATTAATTCCAAGCCAAGAAAGATGAATTTCTCATCAAAAAAGGTATCTTCACTCTAACAAACCAACTCAACTTTCATTCGAATAGCTGAATTTTCAATGAAAAATTATAACATTTTTACCAAGAAAACTAAATTTATATCAGAAGGCAAAATTATAACAAAATATACAAATTTTCATACAATAAGTTGAATTTTTATCTAAAAAAACTTTTTTTCACCCGACAGGACAAATTTTGAACTCTGTAGTTTTACTTGCCAGCGAAAGAATACGATTTTCCAAAGAACATAGGTAATTCCTCAAAAGAATAAGTGTATTTTCGGTAATGATTAATTTCCTGTCCAAAGAAATTCGCAAGTTCGCAATTCGTTCAGTTCGCAAGAAAAAAAGTTTCATGTTCCAGAAAACATTAAGTATAACAGAGAATAGTTAAATCAGTCGTTTCGGAAATAATTTGAGAAAAAAATTATTTTTCACCAAATTCATTGAAAAAAAACGAACTTTTCATACAGAAACATGCATTCTCTATCAAATATTAAAATTCCCAATTTATGGAGAGTAAGTTTCTGAACAGAAATATTATAGTCTAATTGTCAGAAAAAATTCAATTTCCAATCAAATAAAAAAAGAATTTTCAAGAAAAGATTTACATTTTGAACGAGAAATGTAAATCTAAAAAAATGTATTCGGAGGAAATGGTTCAACTCTAAGCAAAATAGTAAAATTCTCAACCAAAAAAATTGATTCTTAACCTAAAAACTTAATGTTGCACCAGAAAGACTAAATTTCAACAAGAAACCTAGTTTTTAATCATATAAATTAACTTCCGATCAGGCTGCTGAATTTTAAAGACAAAAAGACGAATTCTTAAGAAAATAGTTGAACCTTAACTAAAATAAAATATTCTTCGATTTAATAGTTGCATTTTAATGATAAAAGGATGAATTTATAGTCGAGGAGATAACCTCCCTACTTAAAATATGATTCAACAACAAAAAAATCAATTTTCAACCAAATAGAAAAATTTTCAACAAAAATTAAATTTTCCAACAAAATAAATTTAATTCTGAACCATAAGAAATCAATTTCCTATTAAAAAAGACAAATTTCTAATCGAATACATTCATTTTCAACCTAATAGTTATATTTTTTCAGAAAATAAATGAATTCTCAACCAAAAATGAATTTTTGAACAAACAGTTGAATTTCCAGATGTAACGTTATTTTTCAACTAGATAGTTAACTTTCTGATGAAAATGTCATTTCTTTACCAAAAATAAAAAGAATTTCCAACGAAATAGTTGAATCCTCAACAAAAATAGTAACCGGACAGTTGACTTTTTTCACCAGAAAGGATGGATTTTTCAACCGAGAAGGTTATTCCTGAATCATAAAAAATCGGATTTCAGCAAAATAGTTAAATCCTCAACCGAAGAAATTAAGTTTTTTGGTCGAATATTTCAACTTAAGTTTAAAAAAAAATGATTTATCAACATAAGACTTGAACATTCAACCGAATAGTTGTATTTTTAATTTAAAAAAAAAAAAAGTATTTTTCATCTAAAAATATCAGTTTTCCACAAAAAAACTTATATGGACGTCCCTTAACCTTAGGCCAATGGAAATTTACAAAAATAACAAATAACGTAAAAGATGGGAGGGGGTGGGGGGTATAGAAATATTTTGTTACGGTTTATTACATGGGGGAAAGGGGATCGTTTAGAGGTCCTCTAATCCGTTATGTAAATTAAGTATAGTCCCTGAAGAGAAGAACTTGAATGAGACATTTTTTTCCAATTCTATCATCTGGAATTCAGATTGAATTATTCCTACATAAAAAGAAATATTATATTTACTTCGGATACCCTTTGTTCCCCTGATACGCTTGTAGATGATGAGAAATTGAGAGCAAAATTTTTACATCTGAAGAAAAAACAATTGGCAACAAAAAGCTCAAAAATAAATTTGGCTTACTTTGAAACATGAATCTTTCAGAATATTTTAAACATCACTATACGTGAAAATCGAGGACTGTATAATGAATCTGACAAGAATAATCTGAATCATTAGATAGTACGATTCTCATTCTTGAAGAGGATTTTTCGAAATGTTGAAATAAAGGGCAGACTGTGAAAGAGAATATTGATTTCTTATAGTTCTTTGCTAACTTTCAAATTCAATGTGAGAAATTTCAAGTTTCATATATAAAAACTTCTGAGTTGCCTGTCATCAACATAAAAGTCTCATTCAAGAATCCTTTTATTATAGCATTTTGAAATTAAATTTGATTATTTTGATATTTGTTGATTTTTTCATTCAACTCTAAATAATCTACATTAGATTTATTACACCTTTCTGTTAAAAAAGGACCGCCTTATTCCCCCTCTGCTGGGATCCGAACCCAGGACCTTTCGTTTTCCGAATGATCGCTCTACCAACTGAGCTACACGGGGCGCTCAGTGGTTCAGATCGACGAAAAGGTGATCAAAAGTCGAAAAGTTTTCGGATTTACATGAAAGTTATTTTGTACGTATTATTTCGATCCCTGATTTCAAATTGTTTGTTGAAATTCCAAAATTAAAAATGGCGGACCTAATATGGCAACCAACGCATACTAAATATGACTAACTTTTCATTAGGTCCATTATGGGAACAATGCTTATGTTGGTGACAACAACTTAGCACCTCCACATTTTACGGCCGACCACGGCTACTTCCGTTTTTTTAATCAAAAGTTGAACTAATAAAAAACATTTTTAGCATTACAACAATAATTGAAAAAATTAATTAAAATAATAAATATGTATTACTCAATGCATTGATTGGTTGATGAAAAAGATACACTTTAAATGTATATGAACGTTTTCCGGAAATTATTTATTGGTTTTATTACAGCACTTCCTTAAGTTCAAGTATGTTTCTGGTGTTGCGAGCGATTTCTCGAAATGTTGAACTTTGAAACAAGAAGAATTGCGGAAAATATTAATAATTTTACATTCTTTTAATGTTCCCATATAGATTAAACATTGAAAAATTGAAACTGCTTAATATTTCCTTAAAAAAATTAAGTCGATTTTTGGACTTTTGATCGCGTTTTTTCCGACCTGAACCACTGTGGGGCGGTCCGCCGATCCTATTCTTACAGAAAGTATACGCTTCCTAGCTGTACATATGCACACAATTACACATTTTATTCTAAAATTCTCATTTTATTCGTTTGCTCTAAAAAAGGTACTGAGTTCGGATCGTGAATGTGTTACAAAGGTATAGGTTGATGCAGTAGATTTCTGGTTTGCAGATGATAAACTGAATCTTCTCTTAAAACTGATCAAAATGACTAAAATGTGAATCTTTGAATAAAATTCTACATTGGATGTATCTCAAATACCTAATTATTGACAGTTTACAAGAAAATAAGAAATAAGAAACATTTTGTAGCAATTCCTGCTTACCTATAGAGATATTTGGTTCGATCAGGTATAATTAAACACACCAAACAAATTGTTCGCGCGATTTATTTGCTTCGATCATTCAACATAATAGTGAATGCTTTCTTCCACATTTACTTCCTAATTATATAATATTTTGATTATTTTGATGAAGCTTGTCTGCTTCAGTTTTGACGTTGACTTATATTATATGCAGCACAATTTATCAAAAAGGAAACTAGAAAAAAAACTGCGCAGCTCACAAGTTTGAGCGCGCCTAGGACAGGTGTCTGTCGGATCTCACGCTTCTTCGGCCTTAACGAATACATTCTCATCGCGTGTCTCGTGCTGCGCACTCGATTAAAATTTGTACGAAACGCGAACTTTTCTATATTATATTTATTGCATAAAATGTATATTATATCACTTTACCTACCCCGTACGATGTTCTGTTTTTCAGGATATTGAGTTGGTCTCTTTCGTATATTATTTTGATTATGATTAAAACAGAAACCACACGTCCCACAAAGAAATAATTGATGCAAATTTGTATTTCATTTTCGGGCAGAGAACTTATGTTTCTTAATTTTTTCCAAAGGTTGTATCATTTTTCTAGAAATTTATTTTTCTGTTTAATTTTTAACGATCAACAGAAATAACGCGTTCCATCATAAAAATTATTGAGAACAAATCAATAGATATTCTTTGGATAAACAACTCTTTTCTATGAATTTTCTGTCTCACCCTTCGTCGTTCCAACAAAAATTTCATTTTTCTATATTTGAAGTTGTTTTTCCTGGATGAAAATGAAAACTATGTACGTATCCTGCTAAAAACGATTGGTAACACATTTGCAGATATTTTTATAGAAAATAACTTTGATTCATTTGTTTTCTTCCTAAGCTGGCGACATGTATTCGAAAGTTCCATTGTTTCATTTTTAATACGGTTTGTTATTATTGAAGCAGAAAATACTTGTCCTATCAAAAAGTAATTTATACCAATGTGTGGATCTTTTTGTATGGCACAATTTTTGTTCGATCAAATCTTTCCGTGCCTTGTATTAAATGACCAATAAATGAAATGGTCGTTCTTTTACATTCTCATCAGAGTAGCTATAGGATCTGTGAGAAATCCTATCCCCCTCCCCCCTCCCCAATGATCGTCACATGTCTACGTTTTTAAACCCCCTGAACACGAAACACAGGTTTTTAAGAAAGTGTATGTATGTATAATTGTATACGTATGCCTGTATGTTTAGCTGGATGTATGCATGATAGCTTTTGAAAAAACTAATCTATTAGATTGGCTTTTGGTACAAGTTTTTTTGTGCCAGAAAGTAAAGTTCAAGTTCATTAGCCAGCTGTTTCGGATGAAAATCCAAAAGTTAGAGCATTTTGAAAATTTTTTAGACTATTTTGTCAAGATTCAAAAATTGTAAGTACGGTTTCCTGCAGTACTTAATATGTGGAATAATTCAACTTACCAATAGATTTTATGAAGGAAAAATTGGCAGATTTATGGAATTTCCTAAATTAAAAAATACGAAAAAAATATGATTTTTTATCCAAACAACGCAAGATATAAAAGAGAGTCACAAGGAAAAAAATATTTATTTGTGAAAGCCCTACAAGATGATTGTTGAAACTTTTCGAATGCCTTCAAAAAATTGGAAATCAATATTTTAGTCGCACAACATATAATGAAGTATAGAAAGTTCCATGTTTTTGGTCAAAGCATGCAAGATACGGAAAAATGTAATTGAATATGAATCGTGCAACCAATAAAGATATACAAATTTGGTGATGATTTTTTTTCAATAGGACAAGTTGTTTTTGCTTCATTCATGAAAATCTATATTAAAAATGGAAAAAGTGAAGTTTTCTACAACTGACGCAAGCTCACAAAAAAACAAATAGAAATAAGTTCTTTACCAAAAAAACATCTGCAAATATTATAAAAATCGATTTTTAATATGATTTTAATAGAGAGGCTAAGAAAGAAGTTTGATAGAGGAGAGTTTTGCACCCGAAAGAGATGTATAAAATTTTTCATCATTGATTTTCCGATTTTCCGATCGGAAAAAATAAAATAAAAAATGAAAATTTGATTTCTAGGAAAACCACACAACCTATGAAAAAAATAGAGCAAAGAAAGTTGTCTAACCAAAAATGAGCTACATATTTGTTATTATTAATTTTTTGATGATATTCATTTGATGAATTAGAGTTAAAGACAATATAGAAAAGTTCGTATTTCAGACAAATTTTGATCGAGTGTGCAGCACGAGACAGGCGATGAGAATGTATTCGTTAAAGCCGGAGAAGCTTCCACACAAGAGAATTCACAATCAACAAATTAGAGTGATCGACATTTCGCTGTTGAATTTCAAAAGCTTTATACAGAAATGCAGGGGTGTATTGAGTCCAAACGCGAAGCTCGAGATCCGACAGACGCGCGTCCTAGGCGTGCTTAAACGTGCGAATTTTTATGAGTGAAGTTTTTCAATTACATTCTGTTTTCTGAATAACTTTTTGACGGAGCGACTGAAGTGACCGTTAATTATATTTTATGATTCGTTACACGTGTACGTGAAGACTAATTTCTAAGGCTCCCCAGGCACCTGAGCTATCAACCTACGAGATGAAAGATAAAAATCCCCTGAAAATGGGTGATATTCCTTCTGCACCGCAGTCCTCACTTTTTGCTCTGTCTGTTTAGAATTCATATGATTTACTTCCGGGTGGAGAGAAATTTCTTCTTCAAAAAGAATGAGTAACGTAAACTGCCACAAAAAAAAGTTCCTAAGCTTCCGTCAAGTTGATGAAATGTCAATTTTTATACTCAAGTTTCTAATGAAATTTCTGACCCCAGAAAAAAACATATATTTCTTAAATTTTTGAATCATTTCATGGAACAACCTTTGTCTCTGAATTTCGTGGAAAATGTCGCATCTTTGAAACCTTCATCCTTCTCTTGCCTCCCTGATGAATATTGAATAGCAAGTTCTTGAGTAGAGTTTGTTTCCTTTGAAGAAGTTGCAGTTAAGTTCTAACGTTTTGAAGAGAATTTCATTTCAGGTACTTTAATCACAAACTATTTTTTTCAATTGAAAACTTAACGACCACGACGTTGAAAAGCTAGAGGCAAATTTTTCACAAGTAATGGGAGTTTCCTCTCCGAAAGTATTGATAACGTTCCCGTCAGCAGTTGACTGGCGGTCGAGAACTTCGCCATTCTACTTTTACTGCCCGAAGTTTTTGCACGCGGAGCTGAAATAAATTGAAGATGAAAAAAAGTCTCAAAATGTACTCTCCATTCTGACTATAGAATAAATATCTATACAAACTCGTTGATTAGAAAAGAATTTTAAAAAATGCCAGTTTTCGCATTCTGGCAGTTGACAGCTGATTGATTGAACAATTTAAAAGTGTAATTTTCCTCATCACTTCAAATTTTCTATTCCTCTCAACATTTTTTTCATGTATGTGTAAATGAAAATTTCCATATGAACTTGTCACATGATAATCGAATAATCTGCGGACATAAAAATCTTTGATTCAGATGGAAATTCACATCAATGAGTTTATTCACATTTGATACATTCGCAATGTTTTATTTTTTGTATGCACATGAAATTCAAGGATTAATAAATTATCAATCGCGCAAATAATTATGGGTATTCCATTTATCGGTAAAGCTACACCATCGGTAAAGAAATAAAAGCTAGATGATAGGCTATCAAATCAAATTTTAATTGACAAATCCCAACGAATTCATGAGAATTCGTAAAATTTGAATGTTGCAAGTGGCACAATTTGAAATACGAAGTATCCAGGCACATCAAACTCCAATGCCCTTTCCAGTTTCCGTGGTTGAACCGTTAATATTTGGGGTTCAACTTCAAAAAATTTTTATCCTAGGCCTTATAGGACAGCCCCCCAGAAAGTCAAACCTTATATCCACAGAATATCAAAGATGGGTGTCTAGCTTAACTATTCTAGAGATCCAGAGTGTTAGCTTGACGATCCTGGATTCTTAAAATGACTATCCGAAAAATTCAAACACGATTATCCTAGATTGTCAATTTAACAATGCAAGAACAATTTGAATATTTGAAATGCTTAAAACTATTATATTTGTATACTCAAAATAGCTTTCTCTGATACATAGTCGTGATGACTCTCTCGTGTAGTGAAGATTTTTTTATATAATTGAAAATATTTATTTCATCATCTACCAAGAAAGTAACGTGGCTTC
>WSXT02148043.1:0-10338 GCA_011762715.2 Neuroterus valhalla
GTAGGTCTCTCCAGCGCTAAGGTGTCTAATAGCACTTCGGTCAACAAGCTCAGGGTCCTTATCTATACCTGCTATTTGTCCACGTGTCAGATGAATCATGGCGCACTTATCTAATCCAAATTCCATACCGATTTCTCGCGTATATCTCCCGACGATATTAAGAGCATCTTTAAGATGTTCTTTTCCAGAAGCATAGATCTTTAAGTCATCCATATAAAATATGTGAGGGACCTTATGCTCACGATCATTAGTTCCGCCACAAAGGTATGCATTAGAATCACGGAGTGCGAGGATTTGAGGCAATAGTGTGATGCAGAAGAGGAGAGGGTTCCTTGCGTCACCCTTAAAGACACCTCTCTGGAAAGAGACACTGTTGGTAGTCACAAGATGTTTTCCAGACGTGATGGTAAATCTGGTCTTCCAAAGAGGCCTTAATCTCTCAATGCATCCTACTGTATCTGAATAAACCTTCAAACTTTTTAACACACAGATGATGAGTCTATGAGAAGTTGAATCAAAAGCTTTCTGATAAGCGATCCTGGCCATCGACAGATTGCGTTTGTGGTTTGCAGCGTCTTTGCAGACACTCCTGTCGATCAGCAGATTTTCCCGACAGCCTGCTGCGCCTCTCTTCGATCCTCCTTGTTCGTAAATCTCACTCCATACAGGTCTAAGTGCAGTTCGTCCTATCACCAGCCACTGCGTGATGGGGATCTCTGACTTTAAATGTGAGGTAAAGATGCGGGCCAGATGTTGGTGTGTAGAAGTGAACTCCTTCCACCAAAAGTTCTGAATACAATCTGGACCAGCAGCGGAGAAGTTCTCCGTGCCCCTTAATACTTTCTGTACCTCCTCAGCAGTGATTGGTGGGCATTCCTTCTCGGATATTATGAGGTTATTGCACAGCTCCTTGAAACGTATGATCTCAGTACCTTCATTAAATGGATGCGTCACCTCGTAAAACTGCCTCCAAAATATCTCGACTTCTTCGGACTCCGGTGGTTTTTTGACAAAAACCGGAGGACCGCTAAAGAGGCGCGATGGGTCAACGAGAAACTTCAAATTCTCCCTGAACCATCCCTCCCCCTTTTTAATTCTCCTTCTTGCGTCAGATAGTATTCGTATTTTGCCAACAATGTGCTGCTTGGTAATCAGCAGCTTTGACATTTTCAATGTGTGATGATGGATCCTCATTTCATGACCGAACTCTCGGACCCTTTCCGTGATAGGCTTACCGGATTTTATGTAGTCAATCACACACTGCATACGTGACGCGTTTCATCTTAATGTTCCTCCTTGTCCTAATATTACCGTTGTCTCTTAAGGGAAGCCTTGTTTCAGCAGTTGGTCTCAATGTCGCTTCCTGATTTTCGTCTACGGCTTGTTCTTGCACCTGTTAAGGAAGCGGTCCGCGTACATCTCTTGTCCGCGAGAGGTTCATGGCACGATTCCTTAGCACTTGCTGTAAAAGGTGCGATAGCTCTGGGTGTTTCTGGCACCACAGAGTGTGTAAGCGTGCCATGTTACCTCTTCAGCTAGGGACAGTACTGGCATCGTAGCAGCTAAGCAGGTCATTATCGAGTGGATCTGTCCATAAAGAACGTCGATTCAGCACCCCGAACTCTGGAACGATCGGCAATACTGGCCGAACCATTGTCGGGTGCTCTGCGCGTTCCATCATTTTGAACCGCATTCATAATTTGGTTATGACATGACAAGATTAGTATTGATAAAAGTGAGTTCGAAAAATTCGGATAGTTAGAGTACCAGGATTGTATTCTCGAATTTCTTGAAAGCAACGTTTGATGAATACATAATCATTTAAAATTATGAAAATGTCATTTTTTTATGTGCACGGAGTCAACAAAATATTTCAAGCATGGTCAGTACTCAGGAAGATCGAGGACCACCAATCACCACATCTTTTTAGATTATAACCATGCTAGAAATTTGGAGCTAACTTATAGAGTCGAGAACCAATTTTCTATCGCGAGACCATTTTCTCTGCGCACCTGGCGGCATTTATCCTGTACCTCGTAAAATGACTCATTTCTTTGTAAGTTCTTTGCCTGACAATCAGTCATTTCAAGCAACTAATTTAGTCAGCAATATTGGCTGATTCATCAGTCAAAACAACTTAATAAATAAATGACTGATTAATCAGCCAAAGTATACTTGATTAATCTAATCAGTCAAATTTTGACTGATTCAAATTTAGAGTGTACAATTTTAAGAATATACCGTGGATATCCCAAGTTTTAGAGCTTATGTATAAGTCCCTCCTACCAGACTGTGTTACCAGCTTTTTTCAGATCCAGCATGACCAATGCTGTAAATTTTTTAATATAAAAATTGGTTCTTATATCATTCGTTTCTCGATGTAGCTGTTGAACAGGATTTGTATTTTAAACAGAACAAATTGTTCTGGTATTAAGAAATAATGAATGAGTTCAAATTCCTCAATGCTATTCAGAATGATTTTTCCAAAGGCCCCAAATATTATGAAATGATGGTCGCTTCTCGAGGTTGATCTGGACGCTTCGGAGCCACCGCAATGGCCGCGCAGATCTCAGCAATCAAAAATCTAGTTATCAAGAACATTTGAGAAAAATGGCAAGCAGTGAAACATTAGATGTGTCTGTTGAGGATGCACAGTAAGTATACCGCGGGAGAGCAACAACTGGAATACAACGATGATAGAAAAGTTGATGCGTCTCTGTTCTGAAAGTGCAAAGTTTGAATCTTACTGCAGAGAGGGTCATAACTTTGAGAAAGAGTTCGCTGCGAAGTATTCTTCTATACACAGAGTTGGAGTTAGAGATTTTATAACTAAGGTCAAGAAAATCAGGAATATTCTACCTTTCTCAGGAGACCAAGCAATGAAGACTAGACGAAAAGTTAGGTCGGCGGAGAAAACGTCGATAATAAACTCAGTTACTGTTCCTGCGCAACCTTTTGATAAGCCAGCATCAGCCCATCTTCCAGAAACAGATAGCCTGATTCAACTAGAGGCTGTAGTGGAGATTCAGCAACCAAGGAGACGAGTTAAATGGACATAGCATATGAATAAAGATGTTATGCGCCATTATTTCTTGGCAGAGAATAGTGGAAAAAGTGTTGAGAGAGAAAATCATCGCCTCTTCTTACTCAAATACCCGTATATAACTATAAGAATAAAGGAGGAAAATCTAGCGGATTAAAAACCCTCAATATCTGTTGAAAAATGCTTTCCAGTGTTGCAATAGCAACCAGCAAAATGGAAATGGAACAACCACATCCTACGGACAAAATCCCTATGGAAGGTTTGGATAGTGAAGAGTTAATTGGAACTAAGAATATAGGTGCATGGGATAATCAAGATCAAGTATTGGATGCAGTGAAAAAACATCCAGACATTAACGTTGCTGATGATGTAAACAGCGAAATCACAGAAAAACTGCAGCACCTTGAAAGGAATTTCGATCGATCTTTGTTTGAGTTTAGGAATTCAGAAGCAACGGAAAGGCATCCGCTGCCGAAGATGTTTATCACGAAGGGTCTGCATGTTCTGATGAGCTCAACTTCAAGGTTTTGCCTTTGAATTTAAATGCAGAATCAATTGCGTTATAAGTGCAAACTTTTGTATATTGTGCGGCTGTGGCATTTTTCAAAACGTTGGTTCGTAGAGCTAGGTCTACAAATGCAGTATTTGCTTAGAAAAGGGAACCAGATCCACCGTTGAAAATCAGGTTGGATGTGAATGTCAACAAAGTTTGGAAACAATTGGGTCGATTGATCTTATATAAAAAAGAATATAGAACCAGACAGCTGATACATCATGTTACTAACATCATCTACTTTCGTTTCATCGAAACATTGAAACCTGGATAATTGGATGAGATAATGGGCTCCCGACGGCAGAGACCTAATGTTCTTCCTGCTAGACTGCGTCTATACAATAAGAGTAGCTTAGAAGGGCAGCAAAATCGAAAACCTACAATAGCAATTTAGACGTTGCGTGATTTTAAGTAGAAAACAAACAGGCAAGTAATAACACTGTAATGGAGCCTACTTACATCTAAGGTCTAAGGGTATCCAAGTCACGTTAGTTGAGAAAAGCCTAATAAATGCCTCAGTACGAGTGTCAGATTTGTTTCGAAGAGTTCTCTCAACTCGGCCAACAAAATAAGAGCTATTCACACCTATGCTTTTCCTGTTCTCAAGTACTCTGTTGGGCGCATCAAATAGTCAAACACTGACCTCGATAGGACAAACAGAACCATTTGCGTTGGAATGACTGAACATCGAATGCACCACAGCAATTCGAAGATTACGGGAGTATGGTGGATAAGACTAATAAGAATTCAATTATTTGAAATTTGAAAAAAAGGCGTGTAATAGCTCACTTGAGCTATGGTTCAAGTTTTGTGACCCTTCAGAACCTTAAACTCGAGAAATTAATTATTGAAAAAAGCATGTGTCACGAACAAATTTACGACATAAATATCCAATATCTTTTGATACAGGTTCTAATCGATAATTTTGAAAGTACCGATGGGTTTCTTATTTTGTTTCTACGTATCTTAGAATTTTTTCATAATTATCTCATTTTTAAGTTTCTTCATTATCTACCAAAACTGCATTTTCCCATCAGATCAGATGTTATTTTTAATAATTAATTCCTCGAGTTTGAGGTTCTAAAGGGTCACGAAACTTGAACCATAGCTCAAGTAAGCTATAACACGCGTTCTGTCAAAATTACAAGTAATTCTCATTTTTATTAGTCTTTTCCACCATACTTTCTTAAAGGGTAGTTTTACCGCGACATACAAAGTGATCCTCAACTCATCATATTCCTTGTATGTACAAATTCCTTGTGCAAAACTGAACAAAAAATTATAATTGCAAAATGTTGTACGATCAATAGTTTTTGAACTATTGAGGGTTGTAAGTAACCAATAGGAGCTCGCTATTTTCGCGCTTGCATAAGCATCCTGCGCGAACTCTGGAACACACTTCACTCCAATACAGTAAAGAATCGTGACAATCAAATCAGAGACAGACAATTTCAGTGCTACCTGAATTTTTAAAACATATCACCCTCATTTGTTTATTGGTTCCCCCGATTTAAATGAGACGACATGATACTAGTTTTAGAAAATTTTTATTGATTACGTTGGTCCTAATTAATCTATACAGCAAAAGTCTCACACTCTGATAACTTGCAGAGTTTCTGTTACATAACTTTTCGACAAACCGACCATAAACTCAGAATACGTGAATCAAAATTAACATTCATACTAACAAACTTATTATTCAAACAAAAAGTACAAAACACGTTTCTTAACAACATAGGCACACACTTTGATTTATTGCACAGTTTCTGTTACATAACTTTTAATCAATCCAACAATAAACTCAACATACCTGAATTCAAGTAAACATTCATTCCAACGAACTTATTATCAAAATTAAAATTATAAAACACGTTTCTTCAAAACAAAGGCACACACTTCGATACCTCGCTCAGGTTCTGTGTTCGTTGTTAAAGTGGAACATTGTCTGTTTTGATCTCCGATCGAGAAACTACCCAAACATCTCTTCAAACTTGTAGTCCTATTTTGCCACCGGAAGTAGTTTACTTTTTGCAGAATCCAACAAATTGTAAATAATTTCTAAGTCCAGTGACAGTTATTGAATTGTCAAAAATAGATCAGAGTTTCCCATCAGAAAAAATGGCGAAGCATCAGTTTAAATCTCGCAACCAGATGTGGTCAACTATTTTCCAATTATCACGTGCAATGTTAACAATTTCTAAATTTCGGTGGTATGGTTTGATTTTGAATCTCAAAAGCTGTTTGTGCAAATTTTTCCATCTTTAATACAAGCAGCAATGTTTTACTCTAGTAATAAACAGTTATATTCTATCCCTCAAAATATAGTAAAAATCACCAAAGTCAGACATTTTTTCTACTTTTCATGATATTCCAAAAAAGGCACTACTTTTGGTAGCATGATTAGAATTTAAGTTGCCTGAGTTCTTCTAGTAGTCTTTATTGAGAAATACAACATGCTAAGGTATGTTTTGATGACAAGCTTTTATTTATTTCCTGAAAAAGGCCACAGGTCAGCGTCGATACGAATGATTCAAATATGTCCTCGCATTCAAAAAATACTGCATTTTATTCATTTGCCTATTACAGTTTCTGTTTAAATGTTTTTTTTTTATTTTCTGATCAGAAAAAGCCATCAAATTTAGCTTGTTTTAAAAAACTATGTGACGATTCGGAAGGAGGAATTTTATTATCAAGAAGAGTTGCTGCATTTTTCCTAATCTTGCTAAATATTTACAAGGAAGAACTTCTAACTGGGATGAACAGTTTTTTTTTAATTTTTGTACAACGTATGAGGGAGAAACTCTGCGTGAATCAGGAAGAGTATTTTTCCTTGTGAAAATAGGTATTGCGTTATTTTTTTTTTTGCTTATAAATAAAAACCGCTTGCTTCCGAATTCATAAAGCTTTAATTTGTTTTCAGTTCTGCTACTGGTTTTGTGATAGAAACTCTTCAAAGAATAAAAGTGTGTGCCTATGTCCTTACGAAACTTGTTTTTTTATTTTGATTTTGCTGATAAGTTCGTAAGAAAAAATCTAACCTTAGATTATCGAAGGTTTGGTTGGTTGTAAGTTTTGTTATGAATTCCGTAGCAAAAAATCTGCCAGGAATCTGCCTATGAATTTTCAAGAGAAACTGTTTGCTCCCCACCTCACAAAAATTCAGCTTGCTGTTAGTTTTGTCACGAGCTATGTTACGGAAAATCTGCTTGAAATCAAAGTAACTGACTCAGATTATTGGAGAAGGTGTATTTTTATTTCAATTTTGCTTACATTTTTCTAAAGAGAGACTGCTTACTTGGTTTCAAGAATATTCAGTTAGTTGCATATTTTGTTTCAAGTTATGCAACAGAAACTCTGCGAAGTATCAAAGTTTGTGCCTTCGTTATTAGGAAACGTGTTTTGTAATTTTACTTTCGATAATAAATTCGTAATAATCAATATTAACTTGAATTCACTTATGTTACGTTTGTTGTTGGTTTGATTAAAAGCTATGTAACAGAAACTCTGCGAGATATCAAAGTGTGTGCTTTTGTTAAGAAGCGTATTTTTAACTCTTAGTTTTAATAACAAGTTCTTTGGAATAAATGTTTATTTGGATTCACGTATGTTGAGTTTATGGTTGGTTTGATTCAAAGTTATGTAACAGATACTCTACGAGTTATCAAAGTATGTGCCTTTGTTGTTAGGAAACGTATTTTGTACTTTTAATTTTGATAATAAGCTCGTTGGAATGAATGTTAACTCGAATTCACGTATTATAAGTTTGTTGTTGGTTTTATTGAAAGTTAATTAAAAGAAACTCTGCGAGATATCAAAGTGTGTGCTTTTGTTGTTAAGAAGCGTGATTTTAACTCTTAGTTTTAATAACAAGTTCTTTGGAATAAATGTTTATTCGGATTCACGTATGTTGAGTTAATGGTTGGTTTGATTAAAAGTTATGTAACAGATACTCTGCGAGTTATCAAAGTGTGTGCCTTTGTTGTTAGGAAACGTATTTTGTACTTTTAATTTTGATAATAAGTTCGTTGGAATGAATGTTCACTCGAATTCAGGTATTATAAGTTTGTTGTTGGTTTCATTAAAAGTTATTCAACAGAAACTCTGCGAGGTATCAAAGTGTGTGTTTTTGTTGTTAAGAAACGTGTTTTGTACTTCTGGTGTTGATAATAAGGTCGTTGGAATGAATTTTAATTTGAATTCACGTATGTTGAGTTTATGGTTGGTTTGATTAAAAGTTATGTAACAGATACTCTGCGAGTTATCAAAGTGTGTGCTTTTGTTGTTAGGAAACGTATTTTGTACTTTTCATTTTGATAATAAGTTCGTTGGAATGAATGTAAACTCGAATTCACGTATATTAAGTTTGTTGTTGGTTTGATCAAAAGTTATTTAACAGAAACTCTGCGAGGTATCATAGTGTGTGCTTTTGTTGTTAAGAAACGTGGTTTGTGCTTTTGGTGTTGATGATAAGTTCGTTGGCATGAATGTTAATTTGGATTTACGTATGTTAAGTTTATTGTTGGTTTGATCAAAAGTTATGTAAAAGAAACTCTGCCAGGTATCAAAGTGTGTGCTTTTGTTAAAAAACGTGTTTTGTACTTTTAATTTTGATAATAAGTTCGTTGGGATGAATGTTAACTCGAATTCACGTATGCTAAGTTTGTTGTTGGTTTTATTAAAAGTTATTCAACAGAAACTCTGCGAGGTATCAAAGTGTGTGCTTTCGTTGTCAAAAAAGGTGTTTTTTTTTTAGATTTAATATTAAGTTTGTTGGTATGAATGTTAATTTTAATTCACGTATTCTGAGTTTATGGTCGGTTTGTCGAAAAGTTATGTAACAGAAACTCTGCGAGTTATCAGAGTGTGTGACTTTTGCTGTTTAGAATAATTAGGACCAACGTAATCAATAAAAATTCCTTAAAACTAGTATCATGTCGTTTCATTTAAATCGGGGGAACCAATAAACAAATGAGGGTGGTATGTTTTAAAAATTCAGGTAGCTCTGAAATTGTCTGTCTCTGATTTGATTGTCACGATTCTTCACTGTATTGAAGTGAAGTGTGTTCCAGAGTTCGCGCAGGATGCTTATGCAAGCGCGAGATTAGCGAGTTCCTATTGGTTATTCACAACCCTCAATCGTTCAAAAACTATTGATCTTACAACATTTTGCAACTATAATTTTTTGTTTAGTTTTGCACAAGGAATTCATACATACAAGGAATATGATGAGTAGAGGATCACTCTGTATAGGGGATAGGGGCGCTTTAGATGTCAAGGTCAAGCAGCTGTGTGTATCGCAAGTTACACAGTTGCGAGACTTTTCTATCAGCAAGCGAGATGTTGCGCTTTACGAAACCATCTGTGAAGCATATCTCGATTATTCGCCCCTAAACCTGTTCTCAGAGGATGCATTGGATGTTAGGGAAGTATACATAGAGTAATTAGAAACACAATTGTAACAAAAAGTCATCCACGGCGAGCACCCCAAAACTCTAGATCAATATGAATTTGACACAGAGGCATCTAATATTTAGCTGAAAAAGGGCATGCTGTGTCCAGGAACGGAACGATTTGTGATAGCGATTCAGGACAGGGTAGTCAGCACCAGAAATTATCGCAAACATGTTTTACATCAAGACGTGGTCGACAGGTGCCGATTATGCGGAGTTAACAATGAATCCATCGAGAACATTATTGATGGCTGTCGTGTGATGACATGGAGAAAATATGCGTACAGACATAATGATGTAGCGAGCATTATAAATAAGCAACTCGTCCCTAACCTAGGACTCTTAATAGAATAGATGTCTTTCTAGAGATACATTTTAGTTTCCGATTTAGAAAACGAAGACTACATCTCGTACTGGGATGCTACTATCAAGATGGATCATCATGTCCAAGTCAATCAACATGACATCGTGAGGCGTGAAAGACAAGTTTTTATACCTATATAACCAAAATCCAGAAGTATAGCGAGCTAAGGCATGGAGTGAAGAGAAGATGGAGAAACGTGCATCTATATTCATCTGATGGTGATATGGACTACAGGCAATGTGCATGCAAGATGCACTTATTACCTTGAACATCTGATGGTCAGTAAGGTACTGGGTAACCAGACGTCCTGGTTTTCCGGGACATGTCGTCTTTTTGCCTCATTTGTCCCAGGGTGTCCAGTTCTTTCCTTGACATACGCAAAATGTCCTGGTTTCAACGAAACCAATGTTTTTGGCTGAAAATGTGTTGTTTCTCTTCCATGGTGGCTTAAAAACATATTCATCAAACTCCTGCTGCATTGTGAGAACTTAGATTTTCACCATACAGTTGATTTTGTGCCTACTAAAACGTCGTCGAAAGACATTCTATACTCCGTAGGAGGCTTTTAACATCATTCACTCTTTAGGCATTTGACCTAGTCCATGGCTGAAAATCAAACACTGGGTTGGGAAACCCTGGGAAAAGTTACAAAATACTAAAATATTGTCCCAAGCATATCTTTTTGTCTTCCTGAGTTATTATTATTATTTGCTTTTAAACATAGAATCTTTTTCATGGAGAAGAGCCTAGCAGGAGTTTATGAATGATCAAAGTATATTATACAGGAAACAAGAACAGACAATTCATTTTATATTCTCAAATTGACTTGTCCCAGAAGTACTGCTGTCCTAATAGAACTGACTCTCCTACCATTCAAGTATATATAATCAGTATATATAAATTATACATAATCATTTTCAAATGGTGG
>WSXT02148054.1:0-10338 GCA_011762715.2 Neuroterus valhalla
TTATCTAGACAATGAAGGCAAGACATAGGCGACATTTCGTCATTATCTAGCCAATGAAGGCAAGACATGAGCGAGATTTAGTCATTACCTAGCCAATAAAGGAAAGACAACCGAGATTCAGTCATTATCCAGCCAATGAAGGCAAGGCATGAGCGATATTAGTCATTATCCAGCCAATGAAGGCAAGACATAAGCGAGATTCAGTCATTATTCAGCAAATGAAGGCAGAACCCGATCTGGACTTGGGCAATAACCAGCCCCGAGTTATGATCTAGCCAATCAGGGCAAGACATAAGCGAGATTTAGTCATTATGCAGCCAATGAAGGCAAGACATGCGCGAGATTATTCATTATCCAGCCAATGAAGGCAAGACATGCGCGAGATTAGTCATTATCCAGCCAATGAAGGCAAGACATGCGCGAGATTTAGTCATTATCCAGCCAATGAAGGCAAAACCCGATCTGGACTCAGGCAATATCCAGCCAATGAAGGCAGACATAAGCGTGTAAGTGGAGTGTGAGGTCGGAAATTTAGAAGGTGGATAAGGGTGCGGGAAGTGAGTGAAACATTCAAAAATGGTTTTCATTCTGTAGAATAGGTGGTGTTCAGTTAGAAAGGAAAAGTAAGTTTAGGTTGTCAAAAAGGTAGTCGGTTTTGTATTTGAAAGATTACGCGGCTAAGGTGAGCAAGGGGGTTGAGTGTATTGCTGGGAAGGTGAAGGGGTGTCTGTAAGGGCTTTTTGGAGTGGAACAGATGGGAAAGAGGGTAAAAAAGATGGTTAAGTGGAGCAGAGGGAGAGGCATAAAGGCGGGAATTCGAAGCAGATACATCTGTTGGTTGCAGTAGAATGGAGGAATCTAATTCACCGAAGGATGGGCAGGTAGTGGCCTCGGCATCTCTGTGTACAGAGGTGCGCGATGGAAAGGGAAAAAGATTAGCAGGGTGAACGTGGGTAGGAGAAAGTCCTTTCAAGAAGAGCGACAGAACACGTAGGTCACCTACAGGAATCGAAGGGCAGTTAAACAGTGATACCCTGGGTATTTTGATACCGGAAAGCAGGGGGCTGAGCAGGAAATAAGGGCTATGAGGGAGCATGGGAGGATTAGGGAACATAAATAGAAAAAGAGATGAAAGAGCTGAGGGAGAAAGTAGAAGGATTAGAGACAGTGGCAGTGCCGGCAAAAAAGGAAAAGGATGAGATCAAACGGGTAAAAGAGGATATTGAGGTGTGGAAGGAAAGGACAGACAACAGATTTGAGGAGTTAAGAGGCCAGGTTAGTTAAAGAAGATGATGGCACGGTAGAAAGAGAGCAGAAAGGTATTCGGGACAAAGTTGAGGACGTAATGGAAGAGAAAGTGGGAGAATGTAGGAACAAGGAGGAAGAGGTAGCGGCGAGGGGAAGGATGGGAACCATGGAGTTAAGAATGGAGAGGAGAGGAAAGAGGATAGAAAGAATAATATCGTGATAAGGTGGCTGAGGGTGAGGAGCGGGGAAGAATGGAAAGGAGTAGAAGCGCTGCTACAAAGCATAGGGAAGTGCCAGAGCAAGGTGGTTGGAGTGGGGCTCGAGGGGAAAAAGGGGAATGAAGTAGTGGTGGCAGAGTTGAAAAGCTGGCGAGATCTGTCGGTGATGCGTAGTAAAGACAGGATTAAGGATAAGAAGGTCTACATCGATCATGATCTGACGTAGAAAAAGGGGGAAATTCAAAGAATGCTGAATGACAAGCTAGAAAGGCAAGGAGTAGAGGGAGAGCAGCGAGGGTAGGATCCAAGAAAACGAAAGTGGAGGGGACAATGCTGGTTTAGAGTGAGGACAAAGAGGAATTAAGAGAAGTGCAGAGGGACTTATTTCGCAGGAAATAGGGGGTTAGGGGAACAGCAAGGCAGTAGAGTGATAAAGGTGCTCTTTTGGAATGTAGCAGATAAAAAAAGAAGGATGATGGCTTTTGGAGGTTTGTGCGAGGATTTTATGTAGTTGGACTGGTAGAAACGTGGGTAGAGGGCAAGGAGTAGGGTTAAGAAGAACCAAGGCTTCCTAGGGGATTTAGGTGGAGGCTCCAAGAGGCGGTAATATCAAAGAAAAAAGGTAGGGCTAGTGGGGGAATCATAACAGGGATCAGGGAGGGTTCTTGAGAAGGAATTCATTGTGGGGGCGAAGAGCAAGGGGTTCAAATGAGGTCCCTAAAGATGGGAGGGATGACGTGCAAATTTGTGACCGCGCACAATATGGATGGGATGGAAAGGAACAAAGAAAGGGAGGAGGACGTGATAGGCGAGAGATAGGATTGAATGGTGGTATTGCGGGCACGGGGGGGATTATAATGCAAGAATGGGAAGGAAAGGGGCTATTAACAGGGATGGGGAAAGTTTTGAAAGGAGATCGAGGGACACGTGTATGAATGAAGAGGGGGGCATTTAAAGAGACTGGATGGATGGTTGCTTCGTTTATTTTCACTTTGATGCTTGCTTCATGTACCTCGTCCTGGCTGATCCCATTCCCCCTGTCCTCATCTCCCGCAACCGCCTTTCTTTTCTTACCCTATTTTCCACTCCCCCTAGCAAGGACTTGCAATATTCCGTCCTTTCGCCCATTCCGATTTCCTGATTTATATCCTTCCTTCCCCCTCTTTCCCTGTTTATACCTTCCCATTCCGTCCCTTCCAATTCTTAACTCTCGTTCCCCACTTCTACATTTTTTTACACTTTCCTTGAGCCTGTCTTTACTCTGCCGACACTCATCATCCCACGATCCTTTCCTCCTATACTCTCCATTTTCTCTGGGTCTGACCTCCCTCACCTTCTCAATCACTCTTTTTAGTTTTTCTAGCCATTCCTAGGTCCTCGTCGTCTCAAAGTTGCTATTACTTGGAAGTGCTCGGAACCCATCTCGTTTCCTACTTACATTCTCACCATCATATTTCTTATTCTTTCTTCTGCTACTATGGTACCTAGTACAGAATCCCCTCTTCCTGTAATCGTTATTTCTTCTTTTTCATCTCCTCTGGTATTGCCGTTACAAATAAACCATCCAGTCTTCCCCAGCAGGTCAAGAAGCCTCTTATTTTCCCTATCCATCTCCCCATGTTTTGTATTTCTCATAACGATCTCCTTTTCTTCGTCCCACACCTTTCCTCCTTCTTTCCCAGTCCAAGCATTAAAGTCCCCTCGTATATACGCACACCACCGTTCACCTATTCTTTCCTACTTTAATTCTCCTTACCATTGTTCCGTCATTCTCTTCCATACTAGTATCTTCCTTGACTGCTATTTCCACTTTTACCCCTGACAGCATGCCACCAATTCCTCGTCCTTTTACGCAATCTTCTCTTTCTGACCGCATCTCCCACATATATCCTGTAGGTAATATTTTCTACATTACTTTCCACTCTTTCTCCTCTACCAACGTTTCGCTCATCATTATCACGTTCCACTTTTGTACTTCCCCCCAAAATCCTATATCCTTGTTATATAACCCTGATACATTCCAAAATATTATTCTCATTCCATCCTTTTTCCCTTTCTTCCTTGTTTTGAAGTCCTTTTGTTGTTTGTGAACCTCAGGTGGGTACCTGTATTTTTGTCACCCTCCCGTTTCCCATTTTCATTTGGAACTTGTTCGATACCCTTTCTTCATTCTTCTTCGTCGTCATCCCGCAGCCAGACCTCCGTTTACCCATATCCTGTCTCTCCCTATTCTTACTTCACTACCTTTTTTCCTCTCATTCCACGCCTTTTGCCTGATTAGCCAATTTCTTCCCCTCTCCAACCACGTCAAATCTTCTTCGATTCTTTCTCTTCTTCCCTTCAACATCTTCCCCAAAATCTTATATCCCTCTTCTCCAGTTCTTACTTTCCCAATTTTTTTACTTTTCCCTTCTAATTTTTTAATTTCTTCCAGAGTAACATTGCGCCAATAACTTTCATTGGATCATCAATTTCTTGCTCTTCATTTCCACTTTCCACTTCCATACCCTTAATTATTATATTTACTTTCTCTTTGCTCTTTCTTTACCTTCTATTCTTCTCTCCACCGCCTTCAGTCTTATTTGCAACCCTTCCTCCACCGCATTCGTACTTGACTCACATTCCTCCGCTTTTCCGCCACCCCCTGCGTCTATCTCTTTTCTTTCCATCCTCACTTCCATTCTCTTCATTCTTTCCTCTAATTCATTTATTTCTGTTCTCACTTTCCCTTCACTCTCTTGCTGCCTCTTCTCTATCTCTTCCAGTTTGCTCCAAACCTTATCTTTTTTATTATCCATTGTTCTCCTCATTCTTCTCATTTTCTCCGTACTTCTGTTACCTCCCTTTTAACCTCCTTCCCTTGCTTTTTCACCTCATTAAACCTTCCCCAAACCTTCTTTCGAAATTTCTCTAGCCTTCCCCTTGTTTCTTCCCTAGAACCAATTATGAGCGCTTCTATCTCCGCGGACATCTCTCCTTCCTCCCTATTCCTCTCCGGGGTCTTTCGCTTTGTCTTCACTTTTTTAGGTTCATTACCCTTTCCCCGCTCGTCTTTTCCCTCTACTCACTCGACCTCTCACTTTGTAGTCTTTCTCTCTTCAGCTTTTTAAAATTTGATGGCCTCCCGCGCTTTTTTTCTGACTTGGCCAGCCAGTGCTGCTGCCTCAGTGAGGTCGCCAGCACTTTCACTGACTTCACTCTCTGACCCAAGCTCCTCTTCCTTTTCTAAACGTTCCCCGTCTCTCTTTGCGTCCGTCGCCCCGCATAACGCCTGTTACGCGCAACTGGACTGCGCATGACCATTTCGCAACCTACATCCCCAACTCAAGTCAACCAAAATCCGTAAGAGTTGATATAGTTCAGGTACAGTGGCACCAAACAGAATTGTAGTACCCTGTGTTTCAACCCTCCTTTAGAATCTCCAGTAATGCTTATGTGCTGCAAAACAAAAGAATTGTGTGCCTGCGTGACGAAGTTACATGAGGATGAATTTGCGCGCCCTTCTCTACACGCCGGTATCGGTACTTTTCCGCCTGTGCGAGTATTCCGCTATTCTTTTGAAGTAATTCTGCAACAATAATCTGCCATATTAGTGCAGCATTGAAAATTATTGAGGACACATAAAAAATCGTTTATAGCACTGTGTCACTTAAATGCGCACTTAAGTAACGCATATCCGTGACTTAAAAAGGTTATTACGGCACCGTGCTTATGACCCTCGCTGACGCTCAGGCCCTAACTCTACGGTGCTGTACTAACCTATTTTAAGTCACGCATAGACGAACCGTAAGTGCGAATTTAAGTTAGTCAGTGCTATAAAATGTTGTACGATGTTTGAGACTTAAGTGGCCTATTTTGGTCCGGCGTGATTATCACCCTCGCTCCGCTCGGGCGCTAACTACACGCCGCGCCAAAATGGGCCACTTAAGTCACACGTATCGTAATGTACTATTATATATTGTGTGTCATTCGCATTAATTCACATCAGTCTACGCAGCCTACGCTAGAGGCCCAACATAACCTGTATCTGCTAAATAAATTGATTTTTTACACGTTCTGATCCATTTGAAGAAAAATACAAATAGATTTGGCTGAGTAAAGTGATAACTCTTCCATGCATATAGAAAAATCGGCGATACTTGAAAAAATACTGATTGAAGGAGTAAAATTGAAAAAATATTATATTCTTTGAGCATGTGGGATAAGGATATTTATTCAATAAAAAACATTTATTTTATCTTCTAACGAATATGTCGTTAACTATTACAACCAAGAAAATCAAAGCATTATAGACATTGTTACCTGTAACTTACACATTGCCCAAAATGGATACCGACGTGGCCTAAATGAACTAGGTGAAGATGCTTCTAATCTTTTATTTGCTTTGCATCCATTTTTTTATCACTGTTTCATCGCTCAGATTTTTAAGCAGATTACAGAGCAGTGTCAAAGAGAAGAACCTCTCACCCATATGCTGCACAAAAAACTATCCTCTGTTGTTAAGACTCTAATCTGTCAAAAGCTTTCAAAAGTGTCCTGATTGGAAAAAACACTGTTCCTACACACAAGGCCCAGGAACGCTTCAAAGCAGGAGCAGAACATTTGTTGAATAAATCATCGTTGTAATAGAATCTCCTGAAAAGCTTCCGTTGGTTTCAACCGCAACATCGGAAAGAAGCTCAAAGCTTGAACGACATCGTGGAAGTGGCTAAAGCTCTTCCTCTCGCGATCGCGCTAGCATGTCAGAAAGATTTTTCAATGCAGGCATGATTATTAGAGGAGTATTGAAGCGACACAATAATAAACCTCAAAACATTCTCGTCACCTAAGAACTGCTGAACATGGCTCATGTGGCATACATAAAGTATAATGAATGCCTGGAAGATCAGAAAATAAAAGAAGCCAGGGAAGAAAGATGGAGAAGAAAGAAAGGTAACAGAAAAGAAAAGAAATGAGGAAATGGATAGAAAGAAAAAACATATTGCTAAAGATGAAAAAAATAAGCATAAATGAGAAAAGATGAAGACAAAAAGAAAAAAAAGACTCGATAAGTTATTTGATGTAGCGAATAGCAGACTTAAAAAGGCTATATGAAAGAATAATCTTGAAGATTCTGGCCTAGCTCAAGCAATGCTCGAAGTGGACAAAGCTCCTAAAATTTCTGACGATAATACAGAAAAGCAGGTCGAAGAACTGGAGAAGGCCGTTGAAAAATGCAAGAATCGATGGATAGAAGATTTCGCTAATAGTAATAAGAAGCGCAAACATTCTTCAAAATGTGAAAAATACGTAGTAAAATCATATCGTCGTGCTGTAACTTATATGATGATCTTAAACTATTTTTTATGTGTTCCAAATTCAAATTAAAAAGTTCATCTTAGTAATTATTAAATTCATTTATTTTTTCTTGAGCTAAAGAAATTGTGCAATTTTTAATACTGCTTTCTTTCTGGTTACTTTTTTATGAGAAGTATGGTTACTATTTTACTATTTTTTTAAGCTTGAGCAGTTCCGAGCCCTGCTTACAGAAAATACACCCTTTCTAGCTATACATTTATGCACAGTTATTTCAAGTTCAAGCTAATATTCTCATTTTAGTCATCATGATCAGTTCTCACAGAGGATCTCGTTTTACCATCAGCACTCCAGAAACCTACTTCAATTATATAATAAAATCTCTGAAAACCTTTTGCACGTCATTTTGACCAGATATTTCAGTCTCCGGGAGATGATTAGTCCAAGGATTGTCTGCTCTAGCGGCGCAGAAGTAGCACTGTCGCTTGATGATGCGAATAACATTTGACCCCCTTTGCTATCAATCTTGCATCTCAATGGTCCTGCAAGAATCCTCCACTTTTATTGAGTATAGTTTCCAGCTTCCCGATAAACATGGTCGTCTTCTCCATAAAGCTCCTCACTCTATTCATGGTGAATCCTGCATCAGTTCTTTATAATCTTGTACCTTACACATGCTTCTATCAAAAATCTTATCTCATATCTTAAATCCCACGATTAGCTCGGGAAATATACGGTCCACCTTCGGAGAGCCCTGCATGCGGGGTGCAAGGTCTCAGTACTTAAGGTGGCGACCTGATATCCGAGATACACCGTTGAAGACATCACTGCCTGGTGCCTTGCAGCTTCCGACATGATTTTTTACGCCTTGGCTTAGAATTATTACTATTAGTGCTAATACTGCTTTTTTGTTTAGGGGAGGGGAGGGGGAATCTTGCATTAGACACCCAGCTGAAAGCTGGGTAGTGCTGGTTTGCTACCGGCTAAAACCCCTGCCGCCGTTTCAATCCATGTTCCTATTATTATTATTATTATTATTATTACTACTACTACTACTACTACTACTACTAATACTACTACTACTAATACTACTCTTACTGCTGCTGCAACAGACTGCAACAGACATTCGCGTAAAAATCTTCTTTTCTTACGCAGGGAGTCTTAAAACTTGGAGATTCGATCAAAAATGGCGACGTCATGTTTTACATAAAATAAATACCTTCTTATTTAGAAAGGAAATGTACGCTTAGGCAATGTATGCTTAGGCCTTCTAGGTGAATCCTAGTAGAATGACTTGGATAGTGCAAATTCTAATATACTCTTTAGTTACACTGTATTTGCGTGCAGAGAAATATACGAAATTATTTCTGTAATAGGTGTCTGCAAAATTTACGAGGAGCACTTGAAGAGGCGGAACCCGAATACCCCGACAATCACATACGACATCAGTCAATTGTTTGATTTTGTTGACCAGCTGACCGACTTATCATGCTTAGTCTATCAAAAATCCACTAACACCTATGCTCCATACAACAAAAATTGGATTAAAGATAAGATATACGTCCTACTTCGACGAGCTGCAGGTCACTGCGAGTAACGAAACTTTGAGCAAATCCACGTATGCTCTTACGTTTAAGATTATTTAATCCTAAAAACAGTTACTATATGCTTTTGTTTATGAAAATAGCAAATGTTTCTTTGTACGAAAATAAAGGTAGAGTAAATAATGATCAGACGATCGTGAAGTAAATTTTTTCATCAAACGTAAGTGGCCATCCACATACATGTCTCCCAATGCTTTTTTTTGTGTTAGGGGCTCAAAAGTTACGCTATTTAATTTGTGGAGAGTCTGTAAATATTTCTGAAAGTATTTAGCAGAATATTATCACGAATTTCATGTAACATCTCTGAGCAGAGAAACAAAGTAACCATAGGATGGATGTATTCATTATCTTTGAAACTTTATATATTTTAAAGAGAATTCCTAAGCATATTTATCAATCAAAAGATACTTAATAGATATCAATTTGTATGACTTTATATTAGAATTTGAATGCTGCATGTGTGAAAAGCGATGCTTGAATAAATTGATACAAATGCGTGGTTAACAACCTATCCTCCATTCCTTCTATTTCTAGTGAAACGAGTAAATTTACAGGGCTACTACACACTCTATCAACAGAGAGTCAGGGGGAATATTGTATAGGAAAGGGATCAAAGTGATTCAAGTTGAGGTAAGAGTTTATTTTTAATAGGAAAGTTATATTGGGATCTTGCGAATTTTTCTAAGGTTTTAGAGTTCAAGGCTTATAGAAAATGTGTGAATTCTCGAGGCAGCAAGTGCGGTGGGTAGTTCAGTTTCAGGGACGACCATGTCGGGGGAATCCACGGAGATCTGGGGTCATGATCTTGGGAGCTCATCGATCGGGCAAGGGCTGGAGTTGAGATGTCAGGTACGTGTTTCTTATGCCGGAGTTCGGACAGATCTAACTTTCCAGGGATTTTTTATCATAAGATATCATATAAGAGGATTTGCGGAAAATTAAATAACAGCTTAGTTAGTCACTTTTTGGCAACCATTTTCAGCTTCAAATTAAGTACATCTAATTTGATGCCTGAGGGTACAGATTTTGAGTAATGCTTGCTCCACATGTATAGAAGATATTTGCAAAATTTCACTAAATTTGCAAAAAAAATTCTCATACGAAAGCGGCTTCTATTGACCTCTCTTAAATTCCCCGGAAAATCCTGAGTTGATGCACTTGCGTTCGGTCATAACGAGGCGGCTACTGTCTTTTTTTCCTGCGATGAGGAAGAAGGGTCAGCTTCTCCCTGCAGTATTTTTTGCCTGCCAAGGCTCAGGTTCCTCATCTGCAGGCCTAACACATTTTTTGTACAGTAAGGCCTCCTGCATGATTTTCACCGAAATCGAATGTAACATTGAATACATATTTCTCTAGATATGTGCAAAAATGAGGGTTTATATTAATTATTCCAGTCAATAAAAGTCCCCTAAAAGCTACTCAAGTGAAACAAAAACATTACAAACTATTATTCAAACTCTCAAGCAATTTTTTCCTGTACGATTTTTACTAAAATTGAAGGTGAGATTGAATACAAATTTGTTCAAATCTGTAAAAAAAATTATGGTTTATATAGTAGTAGTGTAGTATATTTATTGCCTTTCAGTGTACAGATTCTATGGCAATGGAGAGCCAATATTACATGAAAAAAAATAATAATTCTAATTAAAACATACTTTGTTATAGTATTTAAATGTATACCGCTACGTGGTCGAAGCTTGAAAACAAATCGAGTAGCCATATTTATTCAAAAAGTGAAAAAGCTCTAGCTTTTAACATCACGTTTACGTAGTTATGTAAAGAACGGATCCATACATTCCAGTCTACTGGAATGCATTCATTATGAAATATTTTATTGAATAAAATTTTGAGGTTAAGGAACCAATTTTGTGGCAAGATTCTATAGAAACACTTAGAGATCATGTCGGGTCCTGGAGCTTTATTAGATTTACATTTGTTTATTGAATCAAGGATTTCTTGAGATGTGATATCCC